>VXBZ01002905.1:767901-792071 GCA_013399135.1 Heliornis fulica
ATTTGAAGAAAACACATCCAAGCTAAAACATTCTGCCTTTACAGGGCGCATCCTTAGACAAAAGTTGCCAGGTCCCTTGCAATCCATGGAGCTGTGTGAAGAAGTGTCCAAGAAGTTGGAAGGTTCCACTGGCATGGTTGCACCCTCTGAGAAAAGAGTAAGAGCTGGGTCTGTTTAGCCTGCAAAAGAGAGAACAGAGGGATCTCATTAATGCTTACAAATATCTAAAGGGTGCATGTCTACAGGCTAGACTCTTTTCAGTGATTGCCCAGTGACAGGAAAAGGGGCAACTGGCACAAACTGAAACATAGGAAGTTCCATCTAAACATAAAAAAACTCTTCTTTACTTTGACAGTGATAGAGCACTGGAAAAGGCTGCTCAGAGAGTCTGTGGAGTCTTCTCTCTCCTTCAAAACCCACCTGTATGCAATCCTGTGCAACCTACTCTACGTGAATCTGCTTTAGCAGGGAGGTGGATTAGATGATCTCCAGAGGTTCCTTCCAACTCCTGCCATTATGTGAATCTGTGATTCTGTAAAAAGACTTAATAATTCAGAGGCATGGTTTCAGTTAACATAGGGACTGATTGCATTTACACACCCACATAAGCCCCACTGGATGATGTGGTGCAGCTATGATCTCTTTTTTTTTTCACTGTTTGATATTTTAAAAACTGCTGTTTGATTCATTCTTCTTTCTATTACTAAAAAATTTCACAAGCAGGTAATGCTGTTAGAAGGTCAAAGTTTGACAGGTCCCTCAAACACTTACCAGGTTGGCTAAGGAGGTGTTATTTCTTCACATGACTCTGATGTTCTTCTGACTCACAGGAATAGCTAGAATTTTATGAAAGAAATGAAGATCTTTTTTAAAAAATAAAAATCTCTTCAATAAAAATGCCTTTTATTTATTCAAAATTGTAAAAACAAAACACTACTTCTCAGGTAACAACTGGATTAGGAAGTTTAGTCTCATTTCTCATAAGAGTTATATTTGTCCATATATAATCTCCTCTGTATGCTGGCTTTTACTGATTACTAACTTTTCTGCTAAAGCCTCATGACTGGAGATGTATGTGGCAGTGTACAAACACAGTAACTGTGTGGTGGTATACACCAGTCAGGAAATTCAGTCTATAGAGAGAAGTGATAGGAGATGAAAAAAAGTATACTTATACAGCACAATAATAGTACATCATGGAAATGGTCCAAAGGGAATATTTTGCTAGAAAACTGCAGGAGTTGTTTTTGTTTTGTTTTGTTTTGTTTTTTGTTTTGTTTTGTTTTGTTTTCCCAGAAGTCAAATGCTGTGATTCTAAATCACAGAATCACAGAATGTCAGGAGTTGGAAAGGACCTCGAAAGATCATCCAATCCAAGCCCCCTACCCAAGCAGGATCACCTAGATCAAATCACACAGGAACTCATCCAGATTGGTCTTGAATGTCTCCAGAGAAGGAGACTCCAAAACCTCTCTGGGAAGTCTGTCCCAGTGCTCTGTCACCTTCACAGTGAAAAGGATTTTCCTTACATTCACATGGAACTTTCTATGTTCCAGCTTGGACCCATTGCCCCTTGTCCTATGACTGGCCATCACTGAGAAGAGCCTGGCTCCTTACTCCTGACACTCACCCTTTACATATTTATAAATATTAACTAGGTTAACCCTCACCCTTCTCCAAGCTGAAGAGACCCAGTTCCCTCAGCCTGTCCTCATAAGAAAGGTGTTCCACTCCTTTCATCATCTTGGTGGCCCTGTGCTGGACTCTTTCAAGGACTTGTATGTCCTTCTAGAACTGAGGGGCCCAGAACTGGACACACTATTCCAGATGCGTCTCACCCAGGCAGAGTAGTGGGTGAGAAGGACCTACTCGACCTACTAATCACATCCCTTCTAATACACCTCAGGATGCCATTGGCCTTCTTGGCCACGAGGGCACATTGCTGGCTCATGGGCATCTTGCTGTCTACCAGGACCCCCAGGTCCCTCTCACCTGCACTACTCTCTAACAGGCCAGTCCCCAACCTATACTGGTACCTGGGGTTGTTCCTCCCCAGATGCAATACCTTACACTTGCCCTTGTTAAATCTCATTCAATTTCTCCCTACCCAGCTCTCCAGCCTGTCTAAATCTTGCTGAATGGCAGCACAACCTTCTGTGGTGTCAGCCACCCCACCCAGCTGTGTGTCCTCAGCAAACTTTCTGACTGTGCACTCTATTCCCTTGTCCAGGTCATCAATGAATACATTGGACAGTACTGGTCCCAGTACCAACCCTGTGGGACTCCACTTGTTCCAAGTGTCCAGCTAGATTCTGTTCCACTGATCACAATTCGCTGGTTTCTTCCCTTCAACCAGGTCTCAATCCACCTCACTATTCTCCAGGCCTCACTTCCTCAGTTTACTGACTGTGGGAGACAGTGTCAAATGCTTTACTGAGGTCAAGGTAAACCACATCCACCACCCTACCATCAAATGTCCTGGACTCAAAGAGAATTCACACATTGATTTTAATAACACCTTCATCTGAACAAGTTCCTTGAAATAACCAGTTTGGATTGTTGCTAGGGTATCTCAGTGAAACCTGAAACTATCTTCTTGATTTTTCTCTCTGGGCCATGCTCTTTCTCAGGGGCCTGAGTGGACCAGGATCTAACTGCTCTGAACTAGTTTTCTTTGCACAATCTCATAACATCTCACTCAGGGATCTAGCTGACCTTGTTCAAAATCTGCTCCGATGTGGTGCAATCGTGTAACCTTAGATCAGGCTGCTGGGGAAACGCACAAGTAGTGCTAAGACCTGAGGGGAGCCTCCCCTGGATGAGCGTTTACAGCTTTGGTGATATGTCACAGTTGTGTCCATGCCTCTCGTGTCCCTGACCCTGCCTCATCCTCTCTAAACTGGCTCCCTGGCTTGACCTGGGATCTGCATCCCTGCAATGGACCTGCCTGGCTGGTTGGGCTGTGCCCAACTCTGGTCACCATCACCAGACCTACTCTGCTCTGCTCTGCTCTGCTTGTTCAGTTATGGTGGGATTGTGCCCCTCGTTGGAAGGCCTTGCTGTCACTCTCTGCTACTTCCCTACTTGATGGTTGTAAAAGGTATTAAGCGTTTACAAAGTTATTTCATACAAGAAGTGTACTTTATGAAAATTCATATCCCGATTCTACTTGCTGTTTTCCGTTTCATTGCTCAAAAACACCATATCTTTTTGATTTAGTATAATGAATTCTGCCTGGAATTTTAAATTTAACTATTATTTTTATTTAAGAATAAAGAAAAAAAATTGGTTTGTGAGTATAGAAGAGCTCAGGTATAAATAAAGACATACAAATTTACTAGGTGTAGGTACAACTTCAGGTTTTCTTGTCCAGATATTCCTGAACTTTGCAAGTCTTTCAGAGTGTGTGATGATTTGAGGCCTTTGGATCTAAGTATGGATGCTTTCCACCAGCAGAGGTATTACAATATTAATATTATATGCTTCTCTAGGAAGAATTTTGCATTCCTTATGTATACACAACCATGTATAGATAGATATGAAAACAACAGTAACAACTTTATTATTTAATTGTGCTAGGCACATATCATTTCACACCTACATGAGCTAGGATTAAATGCCTTGTAAGAATTCCTACCTTTCACATGAACTGAAGATCAATGAGAGGTTCTTGAGTCTTGAAACCCTGCAACTGTGTACTATTTCAATAAATTAACTTAAAATTATGCAATACATTTGCACTGAAAATTTTTTTTCCTACAGCTGGTATAAGAAACATCATGTTCTCTTTTTTAAGTGAAGATCTCCCTAGGTATCTTAAAAGAAAGATATATTAAAAGACTGCACTACAGCATGGACACATCTTCAGATTAATTTATAACATGTTGTAAAGAACTGTGACTGTTGGTTATTTGTCTCAACATCGCTGCCAAATCATCCCCATAAAAAAGGAACAAAAGGCAGCTTGTCAGACCTTGACCAAGCTCTCCCTACATTCCTATGCAAAGCACTACTATCAGCCTTAACAAAGGAGTCCACCTAATTGGACCTCACTCAGGGGTTAAGCCCAACCGCCCCTAACCACAGAGTGTTCTGAGGCCCGGTTGGAATGCAAGGGGGTTTAACCTCTGCCAAACTGGTCTACCTGGTTCTGGATCCTGACACATGTCCTGTAGTGTTTTTATAATAAGGGCATACATTCTAAAGTATGATAGAAAGAAATCTAAACTACAATTGTCAGAATAAATAGACTGCATTTCCTGAATGTTTGCCATATTTTTTCATTGATTGTTCACACATTTATACATTCATGAAGGAAACTGATTTGACATGTATTTTTTGTGAACTGGAAAAAAATTCTTGTTCTTCCTGATGTCAGTAAAAAAGCTTTAGTTCTTTTGGTGAAATACAGTGGGAAAGTTACCATTCTGCATTCCATTATGAAAAAAAAAAATAACTAAATTGTAACAAGGGGAGCTTCCATCTCCTTTTGCAAAGTGTGCACAAACACATATTTTGGATTGAACAAACTCCATCAACACTCAGAAATGGATTATATGTCTGTTTGTCCTGCTGACATGAGCACACAAAAATGGTTTTGGCACAGAAGTGACAAAGTGGCAAATCTGTAAGGGGAAATTCTTAATTTCCATGTCTTTAATCTTTTTCCTATTTCTTTTTTTGGGCCGTTTCATGTGACCGCAAAAACAGGGTTGTTTTTTTTTTAACACTCTCCATCTTTGTTTACTTGAAAGCTAAAAGCTATTGCAAAGTGTATTTTCCTTCCACATTGTCTTTGCATCCTTTTTTCAACTTAAATTTTTTGGCAGTTGGAATCTGACACGGTATCTAAAAAGAATAGGAAGGAAAAATAATTAGTAAAACTGACTACACCCCTGTGGATTTTTCTATCAGGTCTTATGATGTATCTGAGAACTTCTAAAGGAAGTTTGCTGCACAACATTTTGCAAGAGACTTATTAGTGTTATCAGAGCAGTTATTATACTGTATGCA
The DNA here is from genome assembly GCA_013399135.1 of Heliornis fulica. Classification (NCBI taxonomy): domain Eukaryota; kingdom Metazoa; phylum Chordata; class Aves; order Gruiformes; family Heliornithidae; genus Heliornis; species Heliornis fulica. The sequence continues at coordinate 772,915 of VXBZ01002905.1, forward strand.
TGAGTTCATTTGGCACATCTGTACATTTCATAAAAATCTCTATTGATTTTGGATCTTCTGTAAGGGATGATAAATAGCCACTAGAGCCAATTAAAAAGCAGTGTTAATCAATCATTCTTGTGAAATTCAATATGCACTGTCTCATAACCTGTGGTCATTTTATGGTGTTTTATTAGCAAGACACATAGGTGGTTATTCTGTTTGCATTAAGTGGAGCAAAAGAATGCAATAATATTGTAGGTGCTTAAATAAAAAAGGCAATCAGATACCCAAGTGCAGAGAAGAATCCAGCTGATGCACAGCAACAAAAATATTTTTACTATGGAATACAAAATGCAGGGGTAGTGGTAGGGAAAAGAAGTTGCATATTTTTTAATTATTCTATTTTTATTGCTCACTACATTTTCAATGTCCAAATATGACTATATATATATTTCTTTATTACCTTAAGTGAACATTAGTGTCCTTTTGGCAACCTCTAGCTGGAAGGTTAGCACTTCAGAAAGAAAATGTCCTGGGATGTGCTACCAAAATGCAGATCAAGTTAGACTGCTGATGAAGAAACTAACATAGACACACCCCTCACCACCCCATCAAAAAAAGAAAAAAAAAAAGTAAAAAGAAAAAACCCCACTGTTTAATTTTTTTTTTTGCTTTCAGTGTGTACAGTACCAATAATGATTGACTTTTATCAAATAAATGCAGGCCAGACATGCTATCTACACTATCTACAGTGGGCACTTTAGGTTAGTTGTGGGAAGGACTACTCTCCTATCTGTGGTTATTTATTGTGCCAAAAAATCCTGCCGGTATTTGCACTCCATTAGCTGTTGGCGTACAGGAGAACCAGCTGGTGATTAGCTTAAATCAGAATAATTTCAATACTGCTGTGATGGTCTTTACAGCAGTGAAAATATTTCTTGAATGTGGAAACTGCATTTCATGGCATTGGAATCTATGGGAGGTAGGTATGTAAAACTCTGGCAGCTGCTTGGATGCATCTCTCTGCAGATACATGGACCCTAAATGAGGATTTTCTCTTATAGAGTAATAATGCTTGGCACCTATTCCTTGCCATCTACACAGAAGAACCTCTCTCTTGAAAAACAATCTCAGTTTTTCAGGGAAGGATTTTTTATTCTTTATTTCTTGAAGGTTATTAGTTTCTCAGACAAACTTAGCAGGCGAGCTGACCTCTCCCCACCACAGGGTTCTTTAAGCAGTTTCTGTTAATTATTAATGAGTTTCGATACTCTTACTATTGGGAACCAACAGGATGGGTGCTCATTTTCCCCTAAAAGCTGTGCTTGTCTGGAATAAGTGTGGTGACTAAGACTGTGACCACTTTTAAACTAGAAACAGTTGCCTGTGTGGCAATACTGGTCAGGGACCTGACTCTTACAAAATGTTTTCCTGGAATCGACTGCACAGTCATTAGGATATTTATGCCACATAAATAGCTTCCACTACTATAGCTTTCTTCATCTAAAGAGCTGGAATAAATAATAGCAGCAAATCCAATCTTCTCACAGTATAAATTACACATACCCTAGCCAGACGTGCTCAAATACCCTCAAATCTTGTTATAGTTGTTTGACTTCTATAGGCTTTGATTATTGATATCTTCATATATAATCAGCAAAGCAAAGGAATAAATCAATTGTACACAATGGAGAGCAAATTATCTGAGCTTCAGTAGCACACAAAGGAAAGCTTGGTTTGTGTCTGCTATGATGATTATATAACTCTGCAGTTCTTCATAGCAAATGTCTTATTATATAAAAGCCAGATTTTCTTCAATGCTCCCCACTAGTATATTATTACATGCATATATCAGCAGCTTGCGCTGAAGTTGAATCAGGATAATCAGAACAGGCATCCTACTAGATTGACTTATTGGAACATTGCTGCATCTGACTGAGCCCTCGTGAGGATTTATATCTCAAAGGTAACAAGGAGGCAGCCAAACAGAGATTGTATTTAGCTAAAGAACAAATGTCTTGTTTGTGCCTGACTGCCCTCAGAGTGTATTTCTGTTTCCGAGCCTCTGACACACTGGAAATAATGATAAAGGGCTGTAAGTCATTAAAAGGAATCTACTTTGTTTAAAATACCTAATATTGCAATGTTTAGTTTTGCAATAACAGTACTGATTTCTTAGTATAAATCTTTTGTAAACCATATTGCTTACACTAAAAAAAGACAACAGAAAATGTACTACAATTTCAGTTATTTAAACTGCTATGCTAATAGTAAGTGTGTGCTATTAGTCATCCTGTGAATTCAGCCTGACTGAAGAGGTACAATTTAATTACTCTTTAGAACCTATACCAGGGGCCTATTGACATATTTAATTATAAAACTTCAGATCTGCTTTTTAATAGATCCTTTCCCTTATGTTTCATTATTACAAACACTTTTGTGTATGCTGGTTTTTTTTCATTTTTAGAACTGAGTCCAGTGGAACTGAAGAAAAAGGCCTGGAGTGGTTCCTGGTGGCTGCTCCTGCTCTTGACCTGAGAGGACCATTTGCATTTTGCTACACGCTGCTTCACTCCTACGGGGTGGGGAGTTCCTTTTCCATGGTATGTCACAGCAATTTATTAGAAAATAAGGTGTAATCAGAGGGTGCAACCATGCCAGTGGAACCTTCCAACTTCTTCACACAGCTCCATGGATTGCAAGGGACCTGGCAACTTTTGTCTAAGGACGTGCCCTGTAAAGGCAGAATGTTTTAGCTTGGATGCGTTTTCTTCAAATGAAAGTATAATGTTTCTAGATCTGAATTTAGTCCCACAAGGAGCTGCTCTGGGCTATATAGTCTTATCAGCAAAACCTTTTCTAGCTCAGGGACTGCTGATCTTGATTTCTTTTTCCAGTGTAGACATTCTTTACAAAGAATCATGAGTATTTGCCCCTTTTCTCACTCACAAGCCCAGCTTAAACTTCGGTGAAATACACTTGTTTAGAAATACTGACCTTTTCAATGCACTAGCATACACACAGGCCCGTACACATCTGCCTACTTGATAGCATTCAGTTCAATTCTGAATGACAGCAGACACTTCCTTTCATATGTCATCACCCTAGTTTAATTTTCCTCTATGTGTTGTATATGAGAGGTACTGAGATCTTGACAGGCGCAGAAGGGCAAGAATGGTATAGAATGATCCTTGTAACATATCTATGTTGCTTTCATAGTAATATAGGTTGTTTACTGTTATGTAATGACTTTGCAACCACCTTGTGACAGTATAACATCTAAAGAATTCATGGCTATCTTGTTTTACTAATTTTTTATGAAGACATTATTTGGAATATGAATAAATTTATCCTTGCAATCTCTTTACATGGATTATTAAAATGGATTATAATTTTATAGCCTCTCTGAAGAAATCACTACTGATGAGCTGTTAAGAAATTGGAAGTGGAAAAAGTATGATTAAGATAAGAAAGAAAAGTTTTATTTTTTACTAGAAAAAAATAGCTGGTTTAAATGTTTTATATATGTGAGAGTGCATGCCTCTCATAAAGAAATAGAGGATTAGGTTTTATTCTCTATCCAGTCATTTTCAATAGCTTCTTGTTTTAGAAGTTAAAGTCTTCATACAGATTCCTTTGTGTTTTGTTTTTTTTTTCCTTACAATTAAGCCTTCAACAGCATAACAAATTGGCAAGTAGAGTTTAAGTGTAATCCCTGACAGAAGCATTGGAAAATTACAGAAGCTCAGCAGAATAGTGAAAACAAAAGTAGACAGAAAACTAATACCTCAAAATAGCCAGGAGGAGTGGAAGAGAATTAAGGGTTGGAATACAAAGGAAAAAAAAAAAGACATAATTAAAGTTTTTTGAACTATCTTAATAAAAAATTAAAAAATAAATGGAAGAACCATACCTCTTCTTTTCCATTTTTTCATCATCTTCTTTAACTCTTGTTGATATCTTGCAGTCAGCAGAAAATTTTTTGCCTTTTCTAAAATTAAATTCACTGGTCAGTAGATGTCAGTCATGAGTCTGCACCAGCCAAGGAAAACTCAGGCTGTTGTGTCCTGAAGCAGGCATGTTCCCTCCCTCAGTACACAGAACCCATTGCCCTCTTTGTTACCTTTGATGAAATGGCATAGATCTGAAATGAGGAAGAGTCTTCCTCTTTGTGAGAGAAAGTAGTGAGTAGCAGTTTCTTTCAGAATGATCTCTTTCTCTTTTGAGTATTCTAGAATCAGCCTTTTAATAAAGTGTCATCTTCACAAGCTTTCTTTCAAAGCACTGTGAAGCCTCTAAAATGATACTATCCTGCTTTAACCCGCTTGGAAGGTTAGTCCTTCCCACACTCCATGTGTGTTCTGTTCTTCTAATGACATTCATGAAAACATCTGCACCTCATTGGAGTTAAAGAAATTTAACTTACATTATCTATAATTTAAATTAATTTTATTTTTCTTAAAGAAATCAGGGACTTTGTAAAATGTCCATTACAACCATCAGTTTACTTTCTTTACCAAAATAATATTGCTATGGACAATTGCTGGTAATAGTTTTTGATCTCATCATGACTTCTCTCATCTGGCAAATGTATGTCACGTGTTGACGCAAGTCTTTGGCAAGAACATTAGCAGTTTAAAAGGCATAGAAAACTACTTCAGTTTCCCCTCTTCCTATCTTGGTGTCTAACTCTTGAGTCTTGCAGGAACTACAGTGGACAACACAAAATTATTTCAGTTGTGAGAAGAAATAGAAACATTGGTTTAAAGATTTTAGGAGAGAATTTAAAATGTAATTTCTTTTGGTCACATGATGAAAGGCATGAGACATCTAAATTAAAAAAAAAGATTGTGATATCTTTCATTTGCTCTTACTTGGTGAGGCAGGAAGAAAGGTTTTTTACAGATTAGCATAGTGCATGTAACAAGTATATAAGTTTTGCTTGTCCAGTGCAAATGTGTATAAATAATCAATTCTATTCTCTCTCTTGTTCTGAGTTCCATTCTCTTTTCTTTTTTTTTTTTTTTATTCTCATTTTAGTCTTTACTCTGGTTTTAAATCAGTTCCAGTTAGAAAATTCTACAGTACTTTATGATGCCATAAAATAATTTTTTGTAGAATATAAATTATCAACGACTGTGGTTTGTTCTAGTAACCGCTACAAAAATATCTTTGAAAATGCAGATAATAGTTAATATTTTTATGCATTACATGTCTTCAACTTTAGTATTTCTGTTAACTAATGACTTTCTGTCAGGTTGATTACCTAACTGAGGTATTCCTTTTGTCTCAGTAAGAATTATTGTGTAATTTATAAGAAAATACATTCAGCTGTATTCTAAATATTTGTGGGCGTGTTTCTTGATATAAAAGAATACTAGGCTGCATATACTTAGCCCTTTCCTGACTACCTTTACAGAAAAGAATTATTATGCAGTCTCTGTCCTATTTTAGTGCATCTCCCTGATAAACTTTCTTTTTATCGATGTGGGAAGGACAGCAAGGGCAAGTGGAATGACTTGTCCAAGGTGACTAGGCAAAAAAGCAGCATAGAGAGTCATAAAGGCAACAAAGGTCTTCTGAGGCACGTGTTACTTTATCTGTTGATATGTTCAGCTTCTCCACTAGAGCAAATTGCTGTTACTTAAGACTTTTGTTGCACTGCAGAACCAATGCGGCTCTCAGGGAATGAACTAGGCTTGGTTCCAGCTGGCACATCATCAACGGAATTCCTAACAGCAGTCAGATTGGAGGGCCTTTGTAAGAGATGTGTGAGCCAGAGAAAACCCAGCTTCACTTTCAGAGTCTAGGATGAGCTTGAGGATAGAACAGTTAAAGGGAAATGCCACAGCTTTTTTACATTTAAACAGAACTGAGCAGATGCAATATGGAAAACATTGAGAGACAATAAGAAAGATCTGTACCCCCCATCCCCACCCCCCACTCCAAGCCTTTTTTTTTAATGTATTTTTTATTTTTTATTTAAATGAAACCAGTTAACAGGGAAAAAACATACTTTAAGGACTGTAAGTGCCTTGGTCAGACTATGTGTACTTAACTCTCCTTTCCTGCCTACTAATCCCACACACGATAAATTAAATCCTCAAGATGTCAAGGGATACTTGCCAAAAAAGCTCCAAAACTTTTTAACTGTATTTCTAATAACATTTCGACAAAATAAACAAGAAAAGTAAAACTGTAGTCAACTTTTCATTATATCCTTTGTTTGCTTAGAACCAAACCAAAAGGCTTTAAGAAGAGTTTATCTGAAAATTTAGGTTTTGTGTATCATTTATGCAAAGACTATGTACTTTTTAATCATTTGGTCACTATTTATAATAGTTTGCTCTTTTAGAAGAGTAAATGAAAGACTATGGATTGTGTCAAATGCCAAGATCAAATCTTCAATGATCTCTTAAATCATGAGGCTTTAAGGTGATGAGAAGGAAGAAAAAATGTCTGTGTTCTGTTTTTCCTTCCAGTTTTGACTTTTCAGGGTTGACTGAAATGATATTTGTAAAGTTTCTCCAAAACCATAAAGAGTAGATAAAAAAGAAGGGTTTGGGTTTTTTGGGTTATTTTTTTGTATATATAAGTGCACTTATGTTATATATGGATATGAGATAGATACTATTTAATATAAATGTATGTAAATATATTAGGTAAAAAATATATTGAAAAATGAAATAACTTCATCTTAACTTGTTTTCAAGATAGACAATTTAAAGCATTAAATACTGAGTGTTGGGAAAATCCCCAGACTTTGGAAATTTAGAGGCCATCATAAACATTTATGTTTATTATTCTCTTATTATCATGTTAGCCATTGATCAGCTTGGTGTGATCACAGTTTGTCTTTCCAGAGCTATGTAATAGCAATAGAGGGCAGTTGTAAGAAATTGGATTCCAAGTAAGGAAGGAAGCGTTGTGCAGATCTCTGTGGGTTTGTTGTTCTGTTGTTGTTTCCTGTAGGTCTACATTGCACATCAAACATCTGTCCAGACATCGTTAGGTATGTGTTCCCCATCAGACCTGTGTGCTACTGCAAAAAATGAAGAACCAATTTGGTCTAGATGGACTTGGACAAACACTTTTGTTTTGTCAAATTAGCCAGAATACATGTTATCAAGTTTATGGCAACTTTCATGTTTTTTTTTTTTTTTATATATTCCATGCAGGAGAACAGACACAGCTTGATCTGGCATGAAGGTCCTGACAAAAGCTTAATTCATAGATGTGCTTGAACATATCTGGAAGGGCAGAATAGAATCTGGACTGGCACTTTGCATTATTTAGTCACACTATTTTTGATCTGTCACCAGAAGCCAGGCAGACAGTTTAACATATTGTCACACCATGGCCAGATACGGCTTTGAATGAGATAGTTGGAGGGCTGGAGGCAGCACAGCCAGCCCTGTGCAGCTGTACCAGCATTGCACTGATAGCACTATCTTGCTTCTGGGCACTTAGCTTCATTTTTCAGCTTGACACCTCTCAGTGCTGTGTGGACACATACTGTTCTGGGACCTGACAGGGCAACTTGATTTTGGCTATATGGCAACAAAAGAGCATGAGATTTTGCTTTGGGCTCTTGAGCAGTCTTTCCTCATGGCTGGAACACACAGATTTTTGTCGTTCTTGGTTTGGGTTCTGTCTTCAGACAGCACATTTTGAGCACATAAAGTAAGATTAGTACCAGATCTGATTTGCTTTTTTATAATCTCTTTAACTAAAATGGTTGGGCTTTTACAGTGTCAAAGGAGAAAAAGCGTCAAAGCAACACACTACAATCAAAAAAGCCTACTTATTTTTTTAATGATTAGTGAAATGCTGACAATTAGTTGTCATGAGCATTAGTTGCATTGCTGACAGCTGTTTTATTTTATACTTCAAATGAACCCCAGAAACCGCACTAACTCTATGCAGATAGAATAACTAAAGAAAATTATTATACTTAAAGGCTACAATGACCCACTGAGAGGAAGGAAACAATACCTGATGCTTCAGTGGTTTATCAGAAACCTTGGACATTTAATACTTATTGGTTGAAGTAAACAATCACTACCTAATTGAAATTGCTTTAGGCAACTTATTCCAGGCATCTGTACAGAACACAATGAATATTTTTAATCATAATCTGCTTGGAAACACTTTAAGAACAGTAAACTCGTGTTTTATTACATAGTATATTCATTAAAAGTTTTCTCATCTGCTTCTCACTGTGGCTGGAAATTTTAGTGTGTCTGTTGAAAGTGTGGGGGAATCACCACCTCTCTCTTACACTTTAATTGTTCATAATCTCACACAGAGTGGTTCCACATGAAGACCTCTATAAATCTTGAGTATTTTGTAACACACATTAGTAGCCTCTTGTTCAGAGCTAAAATATGGAAGTTAGAGTCATAAAAAAAAAAAAAAGGCTATCAATACAGTCATCATTCTTAAGGTACGGTCAGGAAACCAGAGCCCTGGTCTCAGCACAGAGCTTATAAAAATAACGTTTCCAGCAATCTCTGCCTCATACTCTCACCCAGTGACTGACTTTCTGAATTTCAGCCAGATTAGAAAATCTACAACAACACCATGGTCAATAATATCTTTTTTTTTTTTTTTTTAGAACCCTTATCACTTTCTAGTTTTCAAACATCATGTTTTCAACAGTGAGTGAGAATTTATGGAACACTGAAACACATCCTATCAAAACATTTCCACTTCTGCTAAATTTTGAAATGACCATTTATTTGTGCTAAAACACTTTAATATTTTGACTGTATAGGAGATTTTTAAAAGTATGTTATACATGCTGCATGTGTCATAAGAAATTGCTGATTATGACAGGATCAATACTTTATTCTCTTCCTGTTCTGATCGCCATGGAAAAGGTTAATTGACCATTATCCAAAAGCCTAGCCATCTTTTCTTCTTATTCAATGGCACAGTATGTGTTCTTTTCTTGGCACAGGATCTGATGAATCTTCAGCACCTGTCTTATATTCCCTCTCTGTGAGGTGAAGTATGTATCCAAAATGTTGAATTGGTGCTTTCAGTGACACAGCTATTCAGTAGTCAGCAGACAGTTCTTGTAATATATATAGCTCTGCAGTTTGTAGAATTTTTTTTGTTTTTCTTGCCTTCCTAGGGAAAGAATTTGGTCAACATCTAACTGGCTCTTAACTATACAAATAGTAATTTGATCCAGTTGAGTGATGCTGCATTTATTGTAATGAAATGCTTCAAAATATGGAAGAGAGATCACTGTGATGGGTTTTGTTTAGATACTGACATCCTGCCAACATGCCGAAGATGGAAACTTATTTTGTGAAAATAATTGATCTTGAAAGGGGTCAAACTGCTTATTACATTTTAGTATTAGGCTGTTTGGTAATGCATTTGTATTGGTAAAACAAATCTTTCAATTAAGCTGTTTGCAAGTAAGCAAGCAACAGGGGTTGCATGTCACAAATTCCTTCATTTGCACTCTCAGCTTAAACACCACATGGCACTGTTTTCTCTGCTGGTTAGAGAGTATTGTATGCGTTTTGTCTAATACCGTAATTTAGAATCACAGGCTTTTTATGACGAATCTTTGTAATGGAACCTAAACATTTCCCATCTGAAAGAGACTGAATCTACTCTAAGAAAAACTTTGAGGGCTGTGTATGTTTATTCAGTGTGATATGACCTGTCAAATGGGTCTCTAGCAGTGACCTGTAGGGTATGCTAAAGCTCGCCATACAGACCAGGACAGAGGTGACACATCTGTTCACATGGTGTTATGGCCAAACCACATTCAGGAAAGCAAATATTTAATGATGTATTTCATGTTGTTGATTAACAGGAGAGACAAAAATGGCTTCTCTGTTGGAGAAGGAAAGCTAACAGCCAGATTAGTTCAGCTGTATAAACCTGTGTAAGCTTCAACATCTGTCCCATTGTGCAACTCTCGCATAGGTTTTGAGAGATGACTGTCAGTCCTTCTGGGGAGGGTCTTTGTTCTGTAATCACAGGATGATTCACAGAGCACAGCCCAGACATATGGTAAGGTACAACAAGCATGTTTGTTGCTAATTCTATGAAAAACAGCAGCACAAAGCCAAAATTAACATATTCCTAGTGGAATGCATATCTTTGGGAATGAGCTACTTCTGCCTCCATAAGGAGGTTCTGATATGGCTCTAGAAATCTAATTAAAAACTCATTACTTTTCACCAGGATGAGACATTATTTACTTGCATCATGAGGTTAGTTTATTATCTACTTGGTGCAGAGCAGAGGCACAGATTCTTACAGGTTTTATTTGTTACTCTAAATGTGTTTATAGAAGGACTTGTTTTGGTGCTTATCTCATGTAGATCAACTTGCCTTGGGGATAGGGGCAAATGGGGTAAACTTTGTGTAAAGAAACAAATTTATGAGTAAGAAAATAAGAGAAACAAAAATTGTTTTGTTGAGAGCAAGCCGTACTTTTTTACTATATTTTTAATGACTGTGACTTTATTTCTCTTGGTACTGTGGAGAAGGATGAGATAAAGTATTTACATTTCAGGTTAATTGGAATGTTTTATTTTGCTGATATTTATTAAATTCTTAGGATAGTGCAGAGGCAGTTCTGCAGATTTGTCTGAATTCACATGAGCATGTGTTTCATTAATTATACTTTCTGTACTGCACAACTATTGCAAAGCATTTTGGAGATAAAGTATATTATTTTTTATAATTTTTTAAACAAAATAGGTATGTAAAATAGTTATTCATTTTAGTGACGACTCATGGGAAATAAGGAGTATTTTTGTCATACAAAAAAGGTAATGGTTTTATCCTAACTCTTCCAGAGAATGTTTTTACTTTATCATCTCTATGGGACAGATGTGTTATTTATTTCAGTCCACTATTTTACATTTAGCTGTAGTTTAATTGCATGTAGGTGACTGCTTTCCATTTTTCATGAAGAAAATAAAATTTTCTTATGTGAGGAAATAATGCAACTCTTAATTCTGAGTGTTTAAAAATTCTGACTTTTATAAATGGAAAGGCTATACTTATGTTATTATTCAGAAGTAATTGAGTGATGAAGCTAAAATACAGAAAAGATATATGATTCATTGGAATCGAGCCTTAGTTCATCAAAAGACCTTGATGCAACCTCTAAGAACATACACCTGTGATTAACCTGAACAATGCTGTGAAGCCTTGGTTTAGAAAACTCTTTGGGGGGGGCATTTTGAAATATTATATTGGGTTGCATGCCTTGATAATTCTTAAAATATATCAATCATAGAAAAACCTAAACCAAAACCAAGAAAAAAAAAAGAAGAAACAAAAAGCCCTCTTCATATAAATTGTTCTGGAATCCTGTATGTCTAATAAAAAAATAAAAAAAAACCCAGATATGTGAGTATTTAACAAAAGGGCAACAGATAAATGAAAGCACCTTCTACATTTTTTCTGAAATATTGTTAATGCAAATTGATAAATGATAAAAATTGATACCACACCAGCTAGCTATTTTTTCTAACATACCTTTATTTCAAAACTGGTTTGCTCTTATTTTGCATTAATATTTTTGATTTTAGTGTGCTACTTAAACAGTATGATCTGTATTGAATTCACACACAAACACCAAAAAATGTCTATTTAATCCATTAACTCCCCATGACAAATAGTTTAATACAGATGAAGTAGTCATTGGAATCTTTCCTGCAGCCGCAAGAAGCTGCTAGCTTATCAACTGGGAACAAAGCACCATCATAAAACATTTCTCAGCAAAGCCAAGGAGAATGACTTGATACCTAAACCCTGCAGTAATTGAAAACATATAACCCATATACTTCTGAATTATAGCTGTGACTAATCTCTTATGAAATAATTTTTTTCCTCCCAAATACTTGCTATACTACAGCAAAGGAACCTGTGAGTTAGCAGGATGTTCTAAGATACAGCTATCACTCAGGATAAGCCTAACTAGTTGCCTGGATGCCACCTCCTTGCCCTCCCACCAGTGCCCTGCAAAAGCTAAAAGGCAAATCAGAAAAAAAAATCATAAAATGTTCATTTTTTTATCTTTCCTGAAGGCACATTACCATTCTGCTTGTTATTCTGTCCTTCAGGTTATTAAATTTATGGATATGATAGTATGAAAGGCTACTAGTACAGTTATGATCATTTTATCATCTAGCATTCATAATTTAAATGAAATTTGGAACATGGTGATTCGGGTAGAATGTTAAAACTTGATTTTTAGTAAGTCAGTTCAATCTGATGAGTCATTAAGAGCAGAAAATTAGTCTGTAAACCTGTTCTTTGATCCATATGAGATAAGAGTGTAGTCTTACCTTGGGCCTACCAGGTCACAGAAAATACTGCTCAGATGACAGAATCTGGAAGATGCGACAGATGAACTTCTGAAAACTCACTGTTTCCAGATAATTTAAAGCTTCTTGGATCTTTCTGAGCATCTTCGTACAGGAACTGGGATGCAAATCTCTTAAATGACAACTTTTAGCCATTGTCAAACATTGCTTTTTATGTAGGAAACTGTACTTGGCATGATTTTAGGAACATGGGACTAGCAAGGATATGTTGAATCAGAGATTTGTGTCCTTGCTACAATAGGCAACAAGCACTTATTCACATTCTTTACACAGCAAAAAGCTCTATTTCAGATTGTCTGACTGGTACAAGTCTTTTCAAGACAGTTTCACTATTTCAGTCTCTCAGTAGGACACCACACAGTAATTTCCAGAGCAATTTCCACTGTGTTTTATATTACTCTGAAACAAGGCCTTACAATTTTGCACCAAGTATTGTTACTGATTAAGGACAGTTTTAAAACAGCTAAAAAAAGTATACAACATGCTATATCATTGTTCGTAACAGGATTCTTTTAGTGTTTTTTATTAGTGCATTAACATCAGGAGAGATGTTATAGCGTGGGAATTTCTGCATTCAAATTCTTTTTGAATTCTTTTTAAGAAAGACATATGGCAGACACATTTCTAAAACTCTAAAGCTCAAATATCAAAAGGCAAATAAAATATTAACATAATTAGCAGATTTTAAAAGTATTATTTAAGATGGGCTTAATTAATATTTCTGTGATGTATCCAGTTTAGGATTTTGTTTCATACAAATAGGTGGTTTAAATCTAACAAAAAGGGTTTTGTTCACTAATTTCAAAACAATGATTTAATTTTGTTGAAAAATAAGGTTTTTATATATAAAAATTATTAATATGTTATTCTTTCAAATAAAGAAGTCTAAATGTATTGAATTCTGCCTTAAGGGATTTCTGAAATAGCTTTTGATAATGAATGGAAATGACACAAATCTCAATACAAGCTCTTTTAACACAACCCCCAAAAAAGAATAGCACTCCAGGTTCCCATGAGAAGAGATGGAGCAAGATCTCAAAATGCAGGAAATTTCTAGAGTGATAAAATTACCCAGTGATAATTTTTCTTCCTTGCCATGTCTAGATATCAGTAAGTTTCCTCAAGGCAAATACTGTAGGAAGGAGGAAATTTTTAGGTAGGAGATTATGCAACCAGTAAAGAATCAAGAATTCTGGAGAAAAAAAAAAAAAGGCATCAGAGCTTTCTGTCAGGCCAAACCAAGTGAAGTTCTGTGAGTCCTTAGAAGAATTAAAAACAGAGCATAGATGGAAACTTTTTTTCCCCACATCTTTTCTGTTTTATATATTTTCTGTTTTCTGGTGCCTGTGTTCTTGAATGAATAAATCCAATTTCTCTTAAATACTTTCTGGCAGTGGTGCTGAGATAACGGTAATTTTACTGGTTTGACAAACTGAGGGAGTATTGGTTTCACAGTCTTCTGTTTCTTGTTCAGTTATTGGCATTACATTGTACTTCAATTAAAAAAAAAAAAAGAAGTTACAATTCAGATACGTGTTTCTCACTATACTTTACACAGTATTTTCCCCTTCATGTCTCATTCTTCCTGCACTTATAGACGAAAACCTGATAACTTCTGTATAGTGTTAATATTGTGTCCAAGCTACAGTTGGGGATACCTAAAGAAAGTGTAAGATTGAACTTTATCCCCTAAATCATTTATCATTAGAAAAATACTGAAGTAATTTTTTAAAAGAAAACAACAAAATAGCTGCTATATTTAAGTGATAGTACAGGGAAATAGCCACTACATGTTCATATACATAATAGGGTCTTGCTTGGCATTATAATTTTCCTATGCTTTTCTCAATTTAGAAGATTGTCAAATTAAGCTACCTCTGAAGATGTTTCACAGACCTCTTCGGGGGATGGAATATATTATTTTGACAACCCCTATGCTTGGGCTTGCTTTTACCTGAAATGGTTGTAGAACTGAGACATGTATCTTCCTTCCTGAGCAGAATCTTTCCTGAGTATAAATTCACCCCTGGGGTTTCAGACACTTTCTTCCTTGCTCCTGCCCTACACTCCCAAGTGCAATAACATGGTAATGTATCTCCTAATCCCTGAAGACCCTGTTGTGGGGATACAGGCCCACAGTTGTCAGGTAATGGTGACTTTGAAAGACCTGTTCTTGGTGGCTGGGTTTCAGAAAAGTCTAATGGCTATCTAATCACATTTATTTGCACATTGCATTTTATTTTTCTTCTGTTCATATTTGTATAATCAGTGGGTTTTTTTTTTGTTCTATAGATTTAGAATACCAGGATAGATCAGTAAGGCTACCTTTAGAAGAGATACAAGACTTCAAAAAATAAAATAAATGTGGATCAACTGTTCAAAATTGACTCTCAAAATTGACTCTCAAAATAATTTTAACACTCTATTTTCATTGAATATCATATTTTTTCAATCATTCAACATCTCACATTAAAAGGTAAAAGCATTTCTATGAGGTTCTTTGACCTGGTTTGATTTAGGAGAAATGTTTAATACAGGATAAAAGTTAGTGGTAATAAAAAGGAATAGGATTTTACCAGCATGGAGATTTTAATTATGAGACTATATGGATAACACTGGGAGTTCTGTCTGGGTTGAAACATATTTTGTGACATTTAATCTTCACAGATTTCAAATTAAGAAAAAATATTTAGATAATTCTGGACAATTTCAAGTTTAAAAAATCCATTTCACATTACTGCGAAAATGGTTTTGAGTTTAAAAGATCCACTTCATTGTGCTGAACAAAGAGAAGGAATCTATCAGATACAACTTGCCCTACAAAGGATTTGTTTTAGTAGGTGATTATGTATTTGTGTTTGTTTGTATATTTGTGTAGATGTACATGTTCTTGGATTTTCTAAAGTAAATAAGGTCCTAAAGCAGTAACATGCTTTCTGATTTTTATTCATACTTAAATGGTGATAGCAACTCCTGGTTTGGTGTATCGTCACATGTGTACTGTACAAAGGTTGCAGGAATTGTGCCCTGTGTTGGCTGACAGTCTAACTTAGAACAAGGTGAAAAAAGTTTAATGTAAGATAAAAAGGAAGAAGCCTGCAATGACTTCAGATCATGTAAGGAAAGAGTCCCCATCAGTCCCAAATGCCAAATCAGCAGTCCTTTGGAAACTGGATTACTTCTAGGACAGCAGAAGAAGACTCTGAATGTGAATCTGAGGGTGGTGACCTGAGCCATGCTCTCCAAAGCACTTTAGAATGTGATTAACTGAAGACACAAGCTTAGCTGCTGCTTTCTAGTTTTTGATAAATTAAAGCATAAGAATTAGCTTTTTTTTTTTTTTTTAATGGAGACTTTAAATAGTTATTTACTTCCTCGTGTTTTAAATATTAAGGACGTCAGTGCTTTCTGATTAGATGAGAACTGGAAATACTCGGCAGCTGAGTCTCTCAGAGGACTTAGGACTCTATCTTTCTTGTTCCATCGGTTTTCTAAACCATTCATATAGGGGAGTTGTTTTATTCCTTTTTTAAAAATTTTTTTTTTTTTACTTATTTATGTATCTGTGTCTCTGTGATGTAAATCTCTGTGATTTTTTTTCTGATTTAAATCTCCATAATTATCTTCACTGAGGTATTCAGTTATTGTGTTTCCATTTTCCTGTAAATATTCTTGTTTTAATAAGTATTCTTTCTCTATTTTCCCTGCCTCCTCTTTGCTTTTATATAATTTAGGCTGAATGTAATCTATGCTTTACAATAAAAATAAGAAAGTCAATAAATAATTCTTACTGACATATTACATGTTCTATTTCTGTATTAAGTGCAAAGATAATTAAACCAATTAATTTATAAAAGTAGTATTAGGAGAACTGACACTTTTTCAGGACTTTGATACCTAGGTTTGATAATCTTAAAGGCACATTATATAAATGAGGTATTGAACTGTCAAGTGGAAATATCAGACAAACAAATGAGTCTTTAGACCTCTACAATGGGATTATAAAGGTTTGTGTGAAATTCCTATTAACACCTCTGCAGCATCTTTAACAAATGTCAGAGTAGCTTGGTCCTCTTATTATGTGTTTTCAAGGGCATCTGCTAGTCCCATATTCCCCCAGGGATTGAGCAGTCAAATAGAAGACTTTTTTGAAATTTTGTCTATGAATGTTTCTTGCACACTTTGATTTGAGGGGTGATTTATCTCCCTTACAAGGAATAACCTGCCATTCTGGAGGTTTTGTTTTACATGACATTTCTCAGAGAAGGATTATTCAGCTCCCAGGTTGTAAATATTAGACAGGAATCTGGACTTAATATTGCCATTGTGAGGGAGGAGGTACTGGAGATATTGGGAACTCAAATTATACCCAGCTGCAGTATGAGAAAACACATTAAAAAAAAAGCCATAAATGATGGAAATTGAGTTTAATGTCAGTCTATATAAACAATATTATTCATTTAAAGACTTTGATTTCTAGGTTTTGATCTTTTCAGATGTTTTATCTATGTATAATTTCAGTGTAAATTAATATATTATAACCTCAATTTTGTAAAGTTCCCACTGCTGATTATGTATGTTATCTTTCACTGTGTGACTAACTGGAAACTCCAAGACTTTTCTATGCAACTATGGAAGAAAATTGAACTACTTATTAATACACAATAGCATTTCCTCCAGTTATGAATTATCTTGTTTTATTTTTAGAACCTCTGCCCCCAAATGCAAGGTTTGTTCAAACATGCTTTACTTGATTGGATTGTGTGGGAATAAGGAAGAACTGTTTGGACATGCAGTGCTAATTACTACCTTGGAAAATTTCTCAAATCTGGACATAAGCCAGGAAGAAGTGTCACAGAATCACAGAATGTCAGGGGTTGGAAGGAACCTCAAAAGATCATCTAGTCCAACCCTGCTGCCTGAGCAGGATCAACTAGATTAGATCACATAGGAACATGTCCAGGTAGGTTTTGAATTTGTCCAGAAAAGGAGACTCCACAACCTTTCTGGGAAGTCTGTTCCAAAGCAAGTAAAGTATGCAGTTTGCTTTAGATCTGTATTGGGTTTATATGGCAGAGTTTTGGTAAAGGAAGGGTGCAGGCAGGGGTGGCTTCTGTGAGAAAACAGAGGAGTTGCCCTCATGACAGACAGACACAGTTCTGGACCCCAAGATGGCCAAAGTGTTGGTAGTGCCTCTGTGACAACATATTTAAGGAAGGGTAAAAGAATTCTGCGTACTAGCATCATGGGAAAGAGGGTGATAAAATGTGAGAGAAACAAAAATGCAGACACCAAGGTCAGTGAAGAAAGAGAGGAAGATGTGCTTCAAATGCTGGAGCAGAGATAGCATGGACCTGTTGGAGTGGGTCCAGAGGAGGGCCGCAGAGATGATCAGAGGTCTGGAGCAACTCTTCTATGAAGATAGGCTGAGAGGGCTGGGCTTGTTTGGCCCAGGGAAATGAAATCTCCAGGGAAACACAGAATCACACAGAAAGGTAGGGGTTGGAAGGGACTTCCAGAGATCATTTAGTCCAAGCTCCCTGCCAAAGCACGTTTCCTAGAGATCACTTATGCAGGCATCCAGAAGGGTCTTGGATATCTTCAGAGAAGGAGACTCCACAACCCCTCCTGAGCAGCCTGTTCCAATGCTCTGTCAACATCACCACGAGGAAGTTCTTTCTCACATCAGTGTGGAACCTCCTGTGATCCAACTTGTGACCATTGCCCCTTGTCCTGTCCCCACAGACCACTGAAAAGAGGTTGGCCATCTCCCTTTGTCTCCCGCACTTCAAATATTTATAAACACTGATGAGATCCCCTCTCAGTCTTGTCTTCTCCAGGCTGAACAGCCCCAGCTCACTCAGCCTTTCCTCATAGGGGAGATGCTCCAGGCCCTTAATCATCTTTGTGGCCTCCACTGGACTCTCTGGAAACCTTCCAGTACCTGAGGCAGACATATGAGAAATCTGGAGAGGGAGTGTCAGAGTGTGTCGTAAGGAAAGGATTAATGGTTTTAAACTGCAAGAGGATAGATTTAGATTATATATAAGGATAAAATTCTTCTCTGCGAGAGAGGTGAGGCCGTGGCACAGGCTGCCCAGAGAAACTGTGAGCCCCCTCCCTGGCAGTGTTCAAGGCCAGGCTGGATGGGGCTTTGGGCAACCTGGTCTAGTGGAGGGTGTCCCTGTCCATGGAAGGGGGTTGTAACTAGGTGATCTTTGAAGTCCCTTCCAACCCAGGCCATTCTATGGTTCTACAATTATATAATGTGAGGAAGAAACGGCAGCAAAGAGCTATGAGCTGACCACAACCTCTATTCCTCATTCCCCTGCACTACATTAAGGAAGGACGTATAGGACTTGGGAGTGAAATTGGGCCTGAAAAAAAGGAAGGGGTGGGGAGAAGGTGTTTTTGGATTTATTCTTATTCCCCGTTATCCTAATCTGTTGCAAGTCCTTGGCAATAAATTAAACTAATAAACCCCAGGACAAGTTTGTTTTGCCTGTGACTACTAGGTAAATGATCTCCATTGTTCTGATGTCAACACATGAGCTTTTCATTGTACTTTATTTACATGTCCTGTTAAGGAGGGAGAGTGATAGAGTGGCTTGGTGGGCACCTGGCAACCCATCAAGTTCAACTTGCTACACACTCTCATCTTTCAATACACATGGCAAAATTCACTTACTAGGATCTCGTGCTTTGACTTTAGAGCAATTGATGCGGAAGAAAAAAACTCTGTTAGAATAATTAGCTCTTCAGAAGAGACAGAATAATTAGCATCTTCAGAAGAGACAGACAAGG
>VXBZ01002907.1:0-18442 GCA_013399135.1 Heliornis fulica
CATGGCTGAATTTCAGTCTCCCTCCCCCGGTTCTTTGGGTAAAGTCTTGATACTCCTCAATTTTTTTACCCAAGGTTTCATCTTCACCTCGAGCTAAGCAGAGTTTCTCTGCTTCCCAGACACCCAGCTCAAGCCTGCAGCCTCCACCCCACTGTGTTTCCTATTTTCAAGCTCACAAATGAAAAGGTCACTGCAACGACCGCTCCGCTGAGGTATTACGAGGTCCTGTCTCACCGTTTGCTGACTCAGCTGCTCCGACAGCACCCGACTGTCCTCCGCCTGCCCGGGCTTCATCAGCTCCTGCTGGACCGTGATCTCCTCGATCCAGTGGATCAGGGCACTGTGGCACTGCCGGTAGTCACTCAGCACCTCCTGGATGCTCTCCAGCTCCGCGTGGCTGAGGGAAGAACCAAGATGAGTAAGAGGGCAAAATGCCACCGTGTAGGCTACAGGGAATATCCCGACCACCAGCGGGAATCCCATCTGGAAAAATACGGCTCCTAACGAGCCTGATCCACGCTCTCAGCTGAAGCATGAGAGGAAACCTGCCAATGGAAGCAGGAGGTTTCTCACCGGGTCTCAACCTGGGCACAGACTCGCTGCCAGCGATCCCACAACTGGCTTCCCTTGTCCTGGTAGCGCTCCAGGTCGATGCTCCGCTCCTGTCTCAGCCGGTACAGCTGCTCGCCCACCGCCTTTGCCTTCGCCATCTCCCCCTCCAATGTGGAGAAGACAGAGCTCTTGTCCTTCACTTCTCCAAGCCATTGCTGCAAAACCAGCAAGAGACAGCACCAGATCAACACCCCGGAACGCAAAAGGCACGTGAGGTCAGAGATGCCTTCTAGCACGGAGCTGACAAGCCTGAGAAGCAGTTTATCTCCTTAACCTGCAAAGAACTGGCTGAGTACAAGAGGTGTCAAAGGGAAAGGACCATGTTCCCAGCTTGTAGCGAGGCAGATCAGTTCAGCTCCTGTCCTGCAGTAGCAGAACATGTGTCAACACGTGTCCCACGAGAGAGGACATGAGCCACAGCAGCTCCTTTACCCGTATGGAGCAATAAGGATCACACAAGCACCACAAAATCCTCCTGGGCAGCTAAACTCAGGCAAGAGAAATGGGGGATGGTCCAAATTCATCAGATAAAGGGAAGCTGAGGGAGTTGGGGGTGTTTAGTCTGGAGAAGAAGAGGCTGAAGGGAGATCTTCTCCCTCCCTCAAAGTCCCTTTAATGAGGGTGCAGAGAGGTGGGGTTGGTCTCTTCTCTCAGGTAACAAATGATAGAACAGAGGAAATGGTCACAAACTGCCCCAGGGGAGATTGAGGTTGGACACCAGAAGAATTTTCCCCTGAAAGGTCTGTCAGGCATTCGAACAGGCTGCCTAGGGTGGAGTCCCCATCCCTGGAGGGACTGGAAAGGCCAAGAGATGAGGTGCTGAAGGACATGGTCTGGAGGTGGCCTAGGCAGGGTCAGGCTGGGGTTGGACTTGATCTTAAAGGTCTTTTCCAACCCGAGGGATTCCATGATTTTAAGGTCCCTGCTTGAGAAACACCAAAGCCTCAGCCAGTTCCTTCGTGCCCACCCTGGGAGGCGACCACCACCAACCTGTAACGCCGTTCTGTGAGACTGAATAGCTGCCAGGTCAGCAGGCACTGCTTCCTCTTGGCTCAGCTTAACCTCGTAGCCTTTGACCAGAGACTCAGCTCCCTGGGTGTTACGAATAATAACATCCACTGTCTTCAACCTGGCAAACCAAACAGAGGCAGCACAATGACATCCCAACTTCACAGAGATCCTCTCGATCGCCGGTGCCGCAGAGGGACAGAGCTCAGGGCCAGCAGAAAGGTCTTGGGCACAACGGGGTGGATACAAAAAGGCATTTGGGAATAAAGACACATCCCAACTCACTTGTCCAGGTAGATGGAAGACAGCCCGTGCACCTGGTCCATCTTGTTCACCACTAAGTCCAGTTCGGAACGCAAGGTGGGAGTGCTGGACCCCGTGGGCGCCTTGTCGAGGAAGCTGCAGCATCTCTCGGAAACAAACCGCAGCTCTGACTGCAGCCGCTGCAGATCCTCCTGCATGCGCTGCAGGAGGGAGGGGAGGAACATGAAAGGAGAGCCCAAGCAGGCAGAGAAAAACAGGATCACCCTTGGGAAAGGAGCGGGGCACGAACTGAAGCAGGGAGCCCGCCTGGAGTGGTTTCCTGCTGCTTTCTGTGTAGCAACATCCCCTCAAACGCCACCCAGTCACACACCCACGCATCCACTCTGAAGACCAGCAGCCACCACCTCTCCCCCCTCCTGCTCACAGCAGCAGGACTGACCTCCTGCTCCGCAATGCGGATGGTGTTTTCCTGGACAGCCTCGCCGTCGGCTCGGGCGCTGCTCGGAGACTGGATCCGGCTCACGAGCCTCTGCTCACACTCCTCCAGGCGCAGGCGGATATTCTTCAGCTCCGAGAGATACGTCCTGGCTACAGTCTCATCCTTGTCCTCTGTGAGTGACAGACAAAGTGAAATGGCAGCTCAAACAGCTCCGGATGGTCCCCGACCCGCCGGGAGCCGCGGAGCCAAGCTCAGCGTTGTGCCAACACTGAGACACCGGGGTCTCTGCTCAGATGGAAAACGAGTTAATCACATCATTGAGCTCAGAGGCTGCTGAGAACGAGTCCCAGTTCCTGGTCTTCAGCGGACTCACATATATCATCCTCAGATGAAGCACAGGAATCCCTGCCCAGAACCCATCCTAAAGACCAAACACATCTCCAACAGTGTTGGGGTAAGAGGACTCAGTGGTTAGACTGAAGCTGTGGAGCCAGGCCCTCACTGCTGGACAAAGGCCAAACACTTGAATGGATGGAGCCATAAAGAGAGCAGCTGCTCAGCCCATCAACTAGTGAGCTCAGAAAAAAGGAAAAGAAAATGAAGCCATCCCATAAATCCTTCGTTTATGAGTCCTCACAGCTCCTGGTTAACCCATCAGCCCTTTGAAGCTCACCATTCTCCATGGACTCCAGCAGCTGCCGGATGTGTTCCTTGGAAGACTCCACTTCCTCCTCCAGGCGCAGCCGGTCGGACACGGAGAAGAGCTCCGAGTCCCGGCTGTCCTGCAAGAAGTCCTCGTAGTGTGCCTGGAGGCTCTTCACAGCTTGCTGGCACTCCCCTTGTGCCAAGGACCTGAGCTGCAGGTGGAAACACAGCACATCTAACCGCGGGGAACAGCTCCCTGCAAGCCACCCTCGGGCTGCACAGAACCCCCACGCTCCATTTTCCCCACTGCCTGAGGTGCACAGACCCTTGGTTTCCCCAACATTGCAGTCTCTGGCCTCCCCCATCACACCTCCTGTCCTCCTCAGCCACAGAAGGAGCCTGGACAGTGAGCAGCACAGCATCAGGGATGGGCAGAGAACTTCACAGAGTCACAAGGTTGGAAAAGATCTTTAAGATCATCAAGTCCAACCATTCCTTTCCTCTCCCTGAGCACCTCATCTCCCCATCTGTTAAATACACCCAGGGGTGGGGACTCCACCCCCTCCCTGGGCAGCCTGTCCCACACCCCAACAGCTCTTTGGGGGAAGAATTTCTTCCTGACATCTCATCTGAACCTGCTCTGGTGCAGCTTGAGGCCGTTCCCCTTGTCCTGTCCCCTGTCCCTGGGCAGAAGAGACGGTCGCCCACCTCTCTCCAACCTCCTCTCCGGTCATTCTAGGCAGGGAGAAGGTCTCCCCTCAGCCTCCTCTTCTCCAGAGCTTCCTACTGTACCTTCTCCATGCTGAAGCTCTGCACCAGGGCAATGTCCTTCCGCAGGTAGTTCCAGGAGATGAGGCTCTTTGTGTTCATGTGGAGCTGGTGCCAGAGTGCCATGACCTTCTGGTACAGCTGTTCCACCCTGCCAAAGGAAGGAGCAGGTCCATCAGCCCTGCACCTCCCCACCACGCTCAGCCCTGGGCCAGTCAATCCAGCAGCCAGCAGCCCATCGAGGCAGCGAGTGCCACCCGGCAGCCCTCAGCGAGCGATGTTGCTGCTGTTCAGTGCCACAGACCCTCCACCCAAATCTCCATCTTCTCTTCGTGAGCTAACGAAGCAATTGCTGTGATGGCACCTGCAGCCACAGACCCCCGAGAGATTCCTTCCCTCACCCTGAATCCACTGCACCACCTGCTCCTCCAGCCCAGCCCCTCTCC
Organism: Heliornis fulica; assembly: GCA_013399135.1. Lineage (NCBI taxonomy): Eukaryota > Metazoa > Chordata > Aves > Gruiformes > Heliornithidae > Heliornis > Heliornis fulica. Next base: position 4,183 of record VXBZ01002907.1, read on the forward strand.
CACTCCCACTCCCACCCTAGAGCTGTCCCCTCCCATGTCACCAAACCTCTCCCCAACTCCATGCACCTCTGGGACTCCCCTGCAGCAGAGGACCCCCCCGCAAGTTACCTGCTGGCCATCTCGATGGCCTCTTTGTTGGGTGGGGGGATCAGGAAGCAGACAGATGGCACCATGGCCTCATTCCCCGTGGGGCTGATCACTTTCCACTTGGTCCTCTGGGAATTGTCCTCCAGCACACACTCATCGTTCCTGCAGATGGTGATCTGTGGCGGCACCAACGCCACCAGCCCGTCAGAAACCAGCAGTGGGGCTCCACATCCATCTCCCTCCTCCTGTCTTCCCACTCCCTTCCCGGTTCCCACTGACTGCCATGACAGAGCTCATCCCAAACCATCCCTGGTGGCTCCCCTGCCTCGCTCCCACCTTTCCTTCCAAAGCCCTTCCAAAGCCTTTCCAGCTCTCACCTCGATCTGCCGATAGTCACAAACGGCCTTGATGGGGATGGTGCTCTTCACAAGATGCTCGGGGTTCCTGGGCCGGAGCTGAACGATGGTTTTGGATCGTCCCACCAGGCTGGCAACGGAGCTCTTGGACTGAATGAGCTGCTCCTTCTCATCCTGGCAGAGAGAAGGATGAAGAACAGGTTGACCAAAGCAAGGGAGAGGACCTCTGTCCCAGGCATCTCGGCACCCCCCACCCCAACACTGGTCTGCAAGAGCTACGCTGGGATCTCGAGGGTTGAGGAAACACATCAGGAGGATCCTGCTGCTAATGGGATGGGAAGAAGGGTCAGGAGAGATGGGATGGAAAGCAGATCTGATGTCAAGTCAGCGGTGGGACCTCTCCACTCGCGCTCCCTCTGCCCTGCAAAGTCACATGCACACCTCTGGCTCTTTTGCTGCTCAGACAAGAGACCATTGTCTTTCCAAAGGGCAAAAAGACACCACAGCATACACCCACAATAAAGTCCCAGGGGCTAAGAGCAGGAGAAGCTCCAGCCCAGAGCCAGGGACAGTTAGTTCTCTGGAGGAGACACGACAGGAGCATGCTCCCTTTCCTACAGCAAAGGACGATGGTGTGTTTAAACCGATGACTGGAATGGGGATAGGATGAATTGTGTGGATAAAACATCTGAGGAGAAGGGGCTGGTGGTGGAGTGATCACACAGGTCTCTGGTTTGGGCAGAAATCTGCCGGTTGCAGGAAGAATATGCTGGGTTTGGTGATGGAACCACCCGGGGAACCGGTGGCAAAGCTGCCCTGAAACAGCTCTGGCACTGATGGAGACGTGTGTGGATCACAACAGTGACAGCTTTGGGCGCTTAGCGGCGGCTCCACAAGTTCGGGAAGGATCCCAGAGAAATGTTCTCCCTCATGCTTGGAACTCTCGGGTTGGTTAGTGTGCTGACAGCAGCAGAGGGTAATTTAATGGTTAAAAAAAAATAAAAAACACAAAAGAAAAGAAGAAATGATTAAATAAACTACCTGTGCCTGTCCCAGGGAGCATGATTGGAAGAAATACAACTTTAACTTATCAGGTAAGAAAGAATAATATAGCTGAGCTCAGGGTGGCTGCCCCAGTCCTGAGATCATGGCCGCTCTCTGTGTGTCCAGATGAGCCTCTCCCACCCCAGACGGCTCCTGCCAGGCTCCTGCTGCTGCAGGGCTGGTAAATACACACCCCAGACCGGCTGCTCCACGTCTTGGTAGCGCTGAAGGACAGACCAGGATGACCGCAACAGGGGATGGGAGCTCCCAGGCTCCAGGAGAGAAGACACTGAGCCCTAGCCCAGCTGACCCCCCTCCACCAACACCCAGTAACAGCACCCCAGAGGCACCAAGATGGAAATCAGTGGCATGCCCTAAGCCAAAGCAGCCTCAACCCTCAAATGTCACCTCCTTCCACTTCCACCAGTGGCTCAGCAGCTGACCCCCAGCCCACATCCTCCCCCAGCCCTGGTTTCACACCCCCCTGACGCTCTGCTCCTTGGGTTTTCCTCAGGCTGGTTTGGGTGATAAGACCACAGTGCTGCTGCCCATCACCTGCTCTCAGCGACGCCGCGGCGAAGCCAGGCCATGTGACCGGAGATCAGCACTGCCAAGCCCCCAAGCCCCCACCGGGCTGCCCTGGCTCCCCACCCCCACACACAGTGAGATGGATTAACAGCAGATCCGTTCTGGATATAAAGCGCCTGTTTCTCCGTGTCCCACCACACTCCGAGCAAACACCAGCTCAGGAGCAGACCAGGAGCATCCTACGGGCTCTGCCTGTCACCTCCACCAGCAGAACATGACCAGCTCCATACAGACCAGGATGGCACTGGTGGGACTGGTGGGCACTGGTGGGCAGTAACCACTCAGCTGTTCTACTTTGCCACACCTCAAGCTATAAGTGCACATGCTGCCCACGCCTCACCCCGAGGACACAGAAGGAAGCTGCCCAGTGCCTCTGTAACAACCAACCCAGATCCTGGTACCACCCACAGCATTACACCCCCTCAGCCCACGCCCCAAAGCCGTGCAGCAGCTCCAATGGAAAGCAGAACGTTGACCCAGATGGAGAAACAAACCACCACACGTGAAACCGCATCGCTGGGGGATTAAAACGGAGCCCACAGTGGGGGAGAACCCACCATGGAGTCCTGCAGCAGGTCCTCCAGCCGCGTCAGGCTCGTGTTATGGTCACAAGAATACTTCCTTTTGATGGAGTCCTGCAGGTTGCGCAGGTAGGTCTCCGACTCCCGGGCGTCGCTGAAGAACTGCAAAGGCAAAGGAGAAGGTGACAGGAACCTGGAGGAGGTCATGGAGCCACAGGTGAGGGAGTAGCCCAGTATCCCCAGCAGCAGCTCTCCCAGTGAGATGCTGGCCTCAGGGTCACCAGGGCATTGCCTGGGGATGATCTGGACTATGGGGAAACTGATCCCTTTTGCCCTAGCGAGACATCCCCAGAAAGCAGCTGAGGAGAAAGATGTTGGGGGAAAGCAGCTCTGTGAGCACCACAAATCCCTCCCTCCCAAAGGGAGCAGCAGTGTATGAAGCTGACACAGCGGGATGCAGCCGAGAGACTCCGGGCTGCCCTTCCCAAGTACCTGGAAATAGGCAGCGTTCTCCTTGACGTGCTGCTCCACGCAGAGGCAGAGCTGCTGAATCCACTGCCACTGGGTCTGCACGGCAGCGCTGTAGGCCTGAGAAACACAGAGCCAAGAGCCATCAACCACCAGCATTTACACAGGAAGGACACGGCGGCATGAAATCACAGAATCATAGAACCACCAAATCCCTTGGGTTGGGAGAGACCTTTAAGCTCATGGAGTCCAAGCCCAGCCTGACCCTGCCCAGGCCACCTTGTCCTTCAGCACCTCATCTCTTGGCCTTTCCAATCCCTCCAGGGATGGGGACTCCACCACTGCCCTGGGAAGCCTGTTCCAACACCTGACAGACCTTTCAGGGGGGAAATTCCTCCTGGTATCTACAGAGGAGTTTGGCTGCAGCCTGGTGGGCTAGGGCACAGGCAGGAGCTGGGACACCCAGGACCAGCTGTGCCAGGGGGCTGTTGCAAGTGTAGGTTTGTTTTTTCCCAACCTGGAGAGAAACCCCAAGGAGAAGTGTGTCCCCACAGCCCTTGGCTTCACCACCATGGTTTTCCAGCAGCGTGGATGACTCCATGCCAGCCGAGGCCATTCCTGCAGGAAAAGGCTCTGTACCTCGCCACAGGAAAAGGCTCAGTACAACAGATCAGTGCCTGGATTTGAGGTGAGGAGTGTTTGGGAATGGCCTTAAGGTTCTCACTGCACTTCCCAGACTAAAACAGCTCTGTCACTGCACTGAGGTTCTTCTATCACCATGAACCACTTCACCAGTCCTGTCTGCCCCTGAGGACATGCTGCAGTGGGACAGCAGCTCCCCACTCCTGGGGGAGAAGATTTGCTGTTGACTGATTCTTAGGGCTCCTCCCAGCTCCTCCATGTGCCCACTCACCTCTACAGTTTGCTTGGCCGGGTGGTTCTCCAGGGACAGCAGCTCGGCCGTGTCTTGGAGGGAGCGGAAGATGTCCTGTTTCTCTTCCAGCTCTGCCGTCAGCTCCTGCGGGAAGGACACGAGTCCAACTCTCAGCCTGCACTCGGAGCACACGTCCAACCAACCCAACGTGCAGCGTGGGAGCGGGTCTCGGGGACCCCAGCAGGGGTTATGGGTGCCCTACAGCCGATTCCCATTGGGACACATCCTGCTCACTGACATGTGGCACAGATGTGGCACAGATACTGGAAACCTGCCCGGGGACCTCTTCAGTTCCTGACAGAATGATTATGGGAAGAGCAATTTATTTACCCTGCTTTAAAGAGCAATCCATTGTCCTCTTCTGCCCAGGGTCCCCCACCCCCAGCTAGTTATGCCTCTCGTTCCATGCAGTGCTCAGAAGCCAACTTTTGAGGACTTTTCACTTAAACTCAACTGAACAGACCCATTTTTACATGTTTTGCTCTAGGGAGAGCTCTTTCATCAGCTGCACTCACAGCCTGCAAGCTCAGTGTCTTGGGAGGGAGCATCAAACCTCCCAAGGGTCTCTCAGCACTCAACGGTCCAGCAGCGGATCAAAAGCAGCAGTGGCACAAGCGCAAGCGCGCCCGTCCCAGCAGCCCTGTCCCAGGGTCACTCACTGAGAAGTAGTTTCTCTTGGCTGCAATGTTGGGGTTGTTGTCGCTCCAGTCGTAGGCCAGTTCCTCCTCCTCCTTCTCATTCAGCCAAATCAGTTCAGCGGTGGCCCGAGACACGAACCCGTGTAAGCTCTGGAGGTGCCTCAGGCGGAAGCTTGAGGTTTCCTGAACACAACAAAATGAGATTTCCCTTCCCTGCTCAGAAGGCAGTTGGTTTCCTTCCCCCTCACCAGTGCTGCAGCAAGGATGCTTGGGGACAGGGATGCTTGGGGACAGGGATGCTGATGTTCCCCAGGTAATGCTGGAAGCCCACTGGAATCCCACTCACCATCAGCTTGCAGTACTGTGTCTCCAGCTTGCCAAGTGTCTCTGTGTAGCTAGCACGGAAATTTTGAGACATTTTACCCTGAAGGACAAAAGCCACTGCGTTAGCTGACACAGGACAGCATCTCTTTGAAACCCCATCTCCAAATCCTTCTCCCCAGCTTTGTGGGAGCAAGAGGAGATGCAGAGGACAGCTCTGGGCAGCAGCCTCTTGCACCAGTCTGGCATTAATTCAGAAGATCTGTCCTTAAAAGTATCTCTAACTTTACCCACGAGAGCTGATGCTGATGCCCGCACCTTCCCATACACGCTGTGTCACCCAGCCTGTGCCACCATACCTCGTACATCCTGGCCTCCTTTACACTGGCACCCAGGTCCTCCACGCTGCTGTGGACGTGCCTCTGAGTCTCCAGTTGGGTTTCCACACTTGGCAGGTCACTCCCCCACTCTGCCCGCTCCAGTCTCATCTGAAATAGGTGGAGAGGTCCAAGTCAGCACTCCTGCTCTGCAGGAGCACATCTCCAAAGGACACAAGGGCAAGAAAACCTCCTAGGTCACTCAAGAGGGAGAAAACACCACACCAGTTCTGGGAGGGGGTCCTACAGCTCCAAAACTGGATGATTTCCAGGACAGCCTGCACAAGCTTCCTAAGCCCACAGGGCTGATTGGATCAGTACAGAACTGCTCCCAGGTTTGAAAGGGTCTTTCCAATACCCACTGAATCACAGAATCACACAGAATCACAGAATGTTAGGAGCTGGAAGAGACCTCAAAAGATCACTAAGTCCAACCCCCTGCCTGAGCAGGATCATCTAGAGTAGATCACATAGGAACATCAGGAGAGAAAACCCAAACCAAGACAGAAGTCTGGCGCTCTCCAGAAACTCTGAACCATCAAAACAATTATTTGGAGATAAAGGTAGGAAAAGGCCCAGAGCAGCTGCTGACCTGCCCACATCAGCATGAGCAGCAGCAGGTAATGTGGCCCTAAGAGCCAGCACTCACCTGCATCTCCTCCACCCAGGCCAGCAGCTCGTAAACGAACCGGAGGCTGCCTTCATCTTCGGAGGAGGAGATGGCCACCAGCTCCGTCCTGGTCATGGGCTTTCGGAACCAGGAGGCCGAGGTTGTGTGTAGCCCTTTCGTCAGGGACTCGCCCTTCAAGTGTGTTGTGCTCAGCACGGAAGGAGGCACCAGCTCCAGGGTGGAGAAGTGGCCTTTCCTATAGAGGTTAGTGCACTCCAGCCTCAGTGTCACCAGCTCGTCCTGCAGCCGCATGATCCTGGAGAAGCGAGCAAGGGGTGGGTAAGGAGATGCACACATGGTCCCTCCTTCCCCACAACGGAGCGGAGGAGCCCCGTGCACCAGCCCCCAGTCACACCTCTCCATCCACAGACCGCTCACAGCCGCTCTCACCTGAACACCAGCTCCTCGAGCTGGTAATAGTTCTCATCCCGAAGGATCTGCACATCCGCCTGGAGCTGGCGGATGAGCCCCTCGCACTCCTGCAGGTACACGACCACGTCGGACTCGTACTGCACCGGCTGGCCCGACTCCAGGTGAGCAGCATCCTGCACCGGGAGAGGAGACTGAGCACTGGGTCCTGTGGCAGTGGGAACGGGCTGGCAGCCCAGCACCGACCTTCAGACCAAAAGGACCTTTTAATCCTCAAGCTTGACTTGTTCCTCATGTTCCTCAAGCAGAGGAACATGAGTTCATCGCTCACTGCACACCCAGCACATCCCCCTTGAGCAAAAGCTCCTGCAGATGGGCTGAAATCTTATAGATGGGCTCCGTGGTCAGTCCCATGGACAGTCACCTCAACTTGCATCTCCCTTCTCCCCACCCCAGCAGCTATAGTCTGCAGACGACTCTTTCCTGACAGTCTTTTAGACAAGTTAACACCAGCTGTTGGGATTTTTTAAGCCTCTGATACAGTCCTGCAGCGCTGGAGCTGCCCAGCCTCACTCGCTGCAACCCCACAGGGCTCTGCCCCGTCCCCAGGGTCCTTCTGCCTCAGTCACCAAGAATCCAAGCCAGCTCTGTAGCCCCTCTGGGATGGGCTCAAGCTCAGAAGAGAAAGGAAAGCTGTCCAGCAGAGCCCACCATCCCACACAGAAGACAGGCAGCAGAGGGTGTCAAGGAGAACCAAGAAAACAGAAATGAGGAAGAGGAAGATTCCCCACACACACTCACAGCTTGCAGCGTGTTCTTCGCCAGGGTGAGTTTTTCTTCACAGCTCAGAGCACCGTTCTGGATTTTGTTAGCAATCTGTAGCAGCAGCTCCAGCCTGTGATGACAGAGGGCAAGAGAATGAGAGAAAGGCTCTGGGACACCCCTCCAGCCCGGGGACCCCCACGGGGGACGCTGCCTGCAGCGAGCAGAGCGCTGACCTCTCCACCGCCGGCCGCAGCAGCTTCTCGCGCTCCAGCATCTCTATGATGAGTTTGCCCCACTCCTCTTCCACATCGTTGGGGTGGTAGCCTTGGGGCAACTTGATGCGTCCAAATTCGATCCACACCTACAGGAAACGTTACAGAATGGCATTTCCTACCTCCTCCAGCTGGAGAGAGAGAAATTCCAGCGAGGGAACTGGGGCTGTGAGGCAACAGCGCTGCCTCTGCTCCAGCAGCAAGCTGCCTGCTCCATCGTTTACCCTGAGGGTTATTTCCATTTCTCCTTTCCAAAATAAACCCAAAGTGAGCACATTTTGCTCTTGCTAAAAAGCACAACACTCCCACCTAAAAGCCTCCAGGTAACCACGATGATGCTTACCTCTAACAGTTTGTAGAGCTCCTCTATCCTTGCTTTCTCCTGCTCTTTCACTGGGATTTCTGTTTCTTTGAAGTGTATGTATTGGTTATAAAGTGCCTGGGATGAGAAAGTCTCATGAGAAACCACCCTGGGGAACACCACCTACAGCTCTTGGCACTGAGCACATGGGATGCTGCAGAGGGACCTCATCCAGGACCTACCTTTAGCTCTACAGGGTTGTGGGGGAAGGATTTATCAGACATGAGTATCGTGTGCTGCTTGATCCATGAGATGAGGGACTCCACACGGCTCTGGTACTCCAGCCACCTTGAATCCACCTCCTGTGGGACGAGAGCATCCTTGCTGAGCACTGCTGGTGCTCAGGGCTCCAAGGAGGGGAGGCAGAGCCCAGCCCTACTGACCAGCACAGCGCCCGAGCAGAGCGCAGTGGGAACTGAGATGCTGTTGTCCTCATGGCTATGGGATGAACCTTCCCATGGGAATGCCATCCCAGGCACAGGGAGGAGGAGGACCCTCCTCACAAGCTGCTCCCTGGAAGCCACCTCAGCATTCCATTGCCTGCAGTGTGCTGTGGCCATATAGGCACGCTGGCAGTTCTCAGGGCAGACATGCTAACGGGGGACCCCCTTCCTGCCCCCCAACTTCTACCACCCATCTGCCACATGCTGCAGTGGACATGGAACCTCTAACCCCTTCCCTCAGCATCCAGCTGCCTCCTGAGCCACTGCCCAGCCCTCCCAACCCCCAGCCATGCTTACGATAGCGCTGATCCCTTCTCCTCCCTCGGGGACTTTGGGAAAGGCATCGTAGATTGAAGACACATAAGTTATCACAGATTTCTCATCCGGAGAGGGGACATCCACATCTGGCAAGGGGAAAGCAGGAAGGCAGTGAGGTGAAGGGGTCAGCATCTCCCTGCACCCCAGCTCCCAGTCCCCCAGCCCCCAGCTGCCCACCTTCGGCGTCCAGCAGCCGTGTGACCCCCAGCCGCTCGGCAATTTCAAAGGCCTGTTCCAGGTTCTCCCGGTTACTCTGGATCTGCACCCTCTCCATGTCCACCAGATCTGGCCTGCAAGACACACGCCAGAGTCACAACTTTGGCAAGGGTAGAGCATTCCATGTGGGCACTGCTGCCCCAGGCAGCCCCCAAGGGCTCATCTGAGCCCCTGTCCCAGGCTGGTGGCTCTCCAAAGGAGCCTGGGCTGCAGCACTCCCCCAGTTCATCCCCTCTGGGAAGTGGATGTTCCAGCTGGGAAGAAAAACCTCTCGTGTTCCTCTGGGACCTGCCCTCTCCAGCACCAGCTCTGTACTGACAGACATCCCAGGGAGGAGTGGCACAGAGCAGCCCCAAAGCGGGGCGGTGGCACCTCTCTGAAGGACGCGGGCAGAGCCCGTTGCCCGCAGCAGAGCGAAGGGAAGGCAGAAGGTGTGGGTGCTGCCAGCCCTGCACCGGGAGGGAACACCAGCAACAGTCTATCGAGCACAGCGCAGCCAGGGAAGTCCCAGCACACCCCACCATCCCAGCCAGGTCTGCTGCCCACACCACACCCCAACTCCTGCCTGCTCCTGCCTGCAGGAGCTTTGCCTGGCCTTTCCTGCCAAACCCTTCCTGCCTGCTCCTCCCAACCATGAGCAGGCATGAAGCAGCATGGGGTGGCAGCTGCCTCCCAGCATCTCCCAGAAGTTGCTTTCTCACAGGTTCTCCCACAGGTGCTCAAAGCCGTGCCGAGGCCCCATGACACAGCAGCTGGGGCAGAAGCCGTCCCATCCCCGCTGGCCCCAGCTCTGCCTACACTGAGCAGGTGTGTGGGGCTGTGCTGTCCCTCAAGGAACTGGCTGCTTGGGAGAGCTCTGAGCCCCTTGGCTGAAGCATGGACAGAAGCTCAGGGAGCAGAGCAGGCAGCTGTGACACAGCAGCATGTTCAAAGCTTTGTCTGTGCTTCTCTCTCCAGCCTCATTTTCTGTGTGCAGCCTGATGCATTCACTTCTCTTCCCAAGCATCCAACTCCCAGCTAGGACATGTCCAGCCCTTCCTCCCCTCCCAGGTCATGCTCATCTCCCACCACTGCTCCTTCCTGCCTACCTGTATCTGTGGATGAGTGCATTGAACATCTTCCCATCGCTCCAGCACGAGGAGAAGTTGGTGCACTTCACCCCGATGTAACCCGCCGTCACCTTCTGCGTCCACAGAAGCAGCTTCTCCTTGGCCGACATATCCCCTGACTCCCCGCTGATGTAAATGTCGGAGATCTGTAGGGAAGCAGCAAGGACACAGGCTGATGCAGGAGGAGAGGTGACCACCAGGCATGTCTGGTATCTGTGAACCTGCCCAAGACCTGGCAGCTGCCACGAAGGGCAGGAGGAAACTTCTGGTCACTGTCGGGGACCCTACAGACTGGGAGCGGACATCAGACACACGGTGGTGTGGCATGGTTTGGACAGACCAGAGATCCAGGCCAGAAAGTGAGATGGAGATGTTTGCCACAGATCATTTCACAGGGACATGAGGTGGTGCTTGGCCACACGTGCAGCTCCACTCATCGACACAGGAGCTCACCGGAGTCACCCGTCCACCCTGGTGCTGCTCTCAGAATCACAGAACCACAGAATGTTGGAAGGGACCTCCAAAGATCACCCAGTCCAAACCCCTGCCAGAGCAGGATCACCTCAAATCACACAGGAACATGTCCAGATTGGTCTTGAACGTCTCCAGAGGAGATTCCACAGCCTCTCTGGGCAGCCTGGCCCAGGAGAAACTCAGGGAAAGAGTTTCTCCTCATGTTCCCATGGAACCTCCTCTGCTCCAGCTTGGACCCATTGCCCCTTGTCCTGTCACTGGCCATCCCTGAGATGGAGCCTGGCTCCATCCTCCTGACACTCACCCTTTGCATATCTATAGACATGAATGAGGTCACCCCTCACTCTCCTCTTCTTCAAGCTGAAGGGACCCAGCTCCCTTAGCCTGTTCTCAGCAGGAAGGTGTTCCACTCCCTCCATCACCTTGGTGTCCCTGTGCTGGGNGCAGCTCCTGCCCCTCATGTTTTGAAGAGCAGCCAGCAGCCCGCGGCACAGCCCAGCACCTGACACCAGAACCACTTCCCTCCGCCATGGCTTGGGGTGAAGCTTGTGGAGGACATGACACCATGGCAAGACTGGAGCGGGTTCTTCCCACCCCAACACACTGTACCAACAGCTTTGATGGGCACCCTCCTGCACCCTCTGCTCTGCCTACCCACTCCCACCCAGCACCCAGCGTGAAGAGCCCCAGCACCCTCGGATGACCGCAGCTCATGTGGGAGCAGCCAGCCCTGGGCAGCAGCAAGGTGGGGACCATCCCTTGTCCATCTCTCATCAGGGCTGCTCCACCTGGAGCATCCCATTGTGAAAGGAAATAAACCCAACACAACCAACTCCAGGAGTGGGCAAGGGGCTGTCTGGGAAGAGGTGTGGGACAGAAGTCTGACCTCAAGCTCCAGCCAGAGGAGCCACTCGGAGCAGGGCCACCAGCTCCATCCCGGGGGAAAAAGGCAAGGACAGGGAGACAGCTGCCATGTCCCCCTCGCAGTGCCTGGCAAGAGGGGTGCTGGTGGTGGGGGTGCTGTGACCCACTTCCCCAACAAAAGAGCCCGGCAGCCGCAGATCCCTCTCAGACAGACACGGGACCGGCTGCGAATCCCAGACTCGCACGTGACGCAGCGCACGTGTCCCCGCATGCCAGCACATTTCTGATTGGCACAGCTTTCCTCCTCACCCATCCCCCTTCCCCGACAGCTCCCCAATTAGTACAATTACCTCCCCCTTAATTAAGGGGCAGACAAAGGGGAGGATTCGAACCTCACTTATTTTCCGGGGTGCCTGGGAAAAGGCAGCGCGGGCTGTTTGCTCTGCTGGGCTCCTCCTCCCGGCGCTGCAGGGAAAAGGGGTGCCAAGACCCAGCCCTCACTCCCCCATCCCCTCTGTGAGCCCCTTCATCCATAAAACACCCTATTGCCCCCCAAAAACCACACCCAGGCTGGGTGTTGTGGAGATCCCTTTGCAGGCAGGAGGCAGGGACAGGCAGGATTAGAGCCGCGCCGTGCGGTGCCACCGGCGGGGAGGATGCTGAGGATGCTGAGGCTGGGAGCGCGGCGAGCAGCGGTGTAATTGGTATGTAATTGGTATGCTGCTGCTCACCTCCCTCTCCCCAGCCTGGTACTGCTCGTCACACACAAAACTGCTCTTTGTCAGCGGCTGCCACACCGCCGCCGCTGCCTTTTAACTCCTCCAGTACCGGAGACCGGCTTTCCGTAGTGATGCTGGGACACGGAGGTAGAGCCTGGATGGGGCGTGACGCTGGGCAAGCAGCGGGATGGGATCCTGCCCAACTGCAGGGAGGGACTCACAGACCCTGCCCAGCACCCCAGACTGATCACCCGGAGGTGCTTAATGGGAGTGGGATGAAGCCTTCTGCAAACCCACCCACTGGTGACACTCCACCTGGGCTCTCCTGCGCCGCTGCCCCTCAGGGAGCTCCTTGCAGCACCCAGCTCAGGTAATTCCTTTATTTTTAATCAGCACACGGCACCGGGACGCTCTGCCTGCCGGACCTTTCCCCGCGGGCATCCTTGCAGAAGACCCTCCCAGAGCAGCTCTTGCGGTGCAGGATACGGCGCCAGCTCCACCCTCCTTTCTTCACACGTCTGTGTCAGGACAAAGATTTAGGGAGGCACCGTCGGGAAGAGAGAATGGAAACTCGTAGGATCCAGGGCCAAACACCACCCTCAGGCACGGAGCAACCAGTGGCAGGAGGCTGAAAGGTGGAGGGTGGCTCTGACACTGGTCCTGACCCAGCAGAGATAGTGGAGGTGGGGGGCATAGCCCCTTTCCTGCCCCTCCAACCACACGCTTGTCCCGGGGTGGGCAGAACTTGGCCAAGCCCAAATGTGCCTTCAGCCCGCCCTGTCATCCCCAAAGAGTGACTCCAGAACAGCAGTGGGCTCCAAAGCCAAACACAGCACCATCCCCTCCTCTTCCTCTTGGAGCCCCTATGGAGTAGGCAGACCCCCGTGCCTCCATGTTAGCCCCCATCTCCGCTGGGAGCTGAGCACGGGCAATGCCACGGGGACACCAAAACCTGACCCAGGGTGGGCTTGTCACTGGTGACAGCAAACCCTCAATGGCACCAAGCCCCTGCAACCACCAGCAGCACCCACAGGCTCCGGTGGGAGCTGCACTCTGGCCACCCATGCCAGTAGCAAAGGACAGGATGACTGGTGCCCGGAGCTGCTTTCCTGATGGAGATGCTCACGGGGAAAAGCCTTCAGGAACTTTCTGCACCAGAGTCCTCCCGCCCGCGCTCAGCACGAGGTTGCACCTAACCGAGATGACCATCTCCACCGGTCACCAGGGTCTGGGGTCCACTGAACCAGGTCCCCCCAGCCCACTCTAAAAAGGGGGTGAGAGTATGCACAGGCACTGACCATTCCTCCAGCTGTTGCCAAACTCGCCCTCCGAGCCCAGCGCTCCGAGCCACCTTCACAGGGAGACACCGTGGTCCCACCAGCTCCGGCACCCTTGGCTGTCCAGCGTGCTGGGTCACTGCCGTACCCCGAGGAGCTCCGGGCGGCACCGCCGCTGCGCCCGCTGAAGGAGGATGGGCTGCGGGAGGCCGGCAGTCCATGTCCATCTCCCTCCCTGGCTCGAGGTGATGGCAACCCTGAGGTTCTCCCCATGCCGGGGTTTTCTAGCTGATCCACCATTGGGGATGGCGTAGACAGCTCCGAAACGGTGCCCGGCTCTGCTGCGGAGGAGCAGGTCCACATGGCACTGGAGCTGGGATTGTTGCTGCCTCCTCTACCCCAGGCATCCAGGGCGCTGCCAGGCTCTGGCTCCTCATCAGCCGCGGTCCTCGCCGGGGACAGGAGCCCCCCTGCCCGGCCATCGCTCCCCCCGCGCAGGGGTATCAGCACAGCCCGACGGCTGCCCGCTCCGCTCCTCTGCAGCTCAACCAGCCGGCTCACCGCCTTCTCGCAGTCCTTCTCAGCCGGGTTCTCCAGCAAGCGGGCGATGACGGTGGTGCCTTCCTCCAGGGAAGCCCCGGCCGCACCCGGCCGCCACGGCTCCAGCACCAGCCGAGCTCTCTGCTCCTCCCCCTGAAGCCGCTCCTTCACCTGCACAACGAGCCCCGGCTGCTGGGCTGACGGGCTGGGGGCTCCTCCACGACACCGGCTCCCGGCACCTTCCTCTCCTCCTTGCTGCTGGGGAGCTGCCTTCAACCTGGGCGCCTCCTCATCCTCAGCCGGCGCCGGGGGCTCCTCCCGTGGGGCTGCTTCCAGCATCTCTCTCCTCTTGCCTCTCCGCCTCCGTTTAAAGCGGACCTTTTTTTTGGGAGACAGGGGGGCCTTTCCCGCAGCTTTTTCCTTCGACTCTTTAACGCAGCCCAGCGAATTCCCCATCTCCTCCCCGGCACCAACGCAGCTAAGCCAGTCGCCAGCTCCCGAATAAATCCCGAGCCGGGCTTCATGGGAT
>VXBZ01002909.1:0-15700 GCA_013399135.1 Heliornis fulica
CTGGTTCCTGTCTACATCAAATGCCTACAGTAAGAATTTGCATCTGTAGGACCTGGAATGTAAGACAGGTACCAAGCAGCTAGCCCTAGTATCGGCTGACAAAAAGAAACCAAAAGAAAATATACAGGGTTGTTTTTTTTCTGTTTTGCCCCACCCCCTAATTATAAAAAACTTGAAAAGGAAAGTAAGTTTGAAATCAGTCAGTAAGAGTAGCTACCTTAAAACAAACTAGAACCCTTTGCTGTGCCAAGCAGACAGTAAAGGGGAAGGTAAGTTTTTCTGAAGTGCAGCTGTGAATGCAAGATGGTAAAACATGCCCCCAAAAATGCCACCTTTATAAAGTTTTGCATATTCATATTGTGTATAAATTGTTTTTAAAGGTGCTTTGCCAAGGTTTCCAGAACTGAAAGAGTTTACCGTCAAATAATTGTCTTAAAGGACAAAAAAACAAAAACAAAAAAACCCCCACTGATTCATGAAATGCTCCTTTCTTTTTCCCTAAAATACAGACATTGTCTTGCTAATGAATACTGAATCAACTTTTATTTATCATGAGACAATTGCATTTGTAACATAAAATAGCTGCCCATTGTGAATTTCACAAAACCCGATAGTTTAAGGACAAGACAACCAGGGTGTCAAATGTTTTCTTCCTAGCTGCAATAGCTGAGCTGCTTTATGGCAGCTTCAAGTTTGTTGCCCTAACACCATGCTCAACACAAACTAGACTTTCCCTAAACCAGTTTTAGTTCCTTCAGTGGAAAAAAAAAAAAAAAAAGTCTGAAAAAGATTAGGTGTATGATACAAGTTAGAGAAAACTGGCGATAAATTAACCATGCACAAGTGGTCCCAAAAAGGCCAGCATCCTTATTACCAGCATAATCCAGCACAGCTGCATTGTCTGAAAACAGAACACTGTTAGTCAGTCCTTTTGTTCTGCTTCAACACAACACAGAAACAAAAGCTGAGGAACTGCCATGCCACCTTTTCTGCCTTTTCAATTACAGGGTGCCATAATAGTCCCTAGCACAATCAGATAGTTCTTGTGAATAACTCCATCATTTGCCTGCAATTTGCAGTATTATCAACCTATCTGTCTCACCATTGCAGTTGTATATTCTCTATTTCTGAAGAGGATCCTCAAAACAGATCTCATCCATCACAAAGAAAGCACTTAATCACTTCATGGTAATGATTTCCATCTAAATCAGAAACAGGGGCTAGAAGCTAGTATGAAAATGAAATCAAACTGTGCTTAAAGTATGATGTAACAAAAGCTGAGTCACATATCTAGTTAAACACAGTTCCAATTGCAAAACCTTGGATTAGGGTGAAAATCTTTAGCTCTAATATTATTGATGCTGAATATTAACCAGGAATTCAGAACACGTTAAACCTACTTGACCAAAGAGACAATCAGGAATCCAGTTGCTTGACAGCAAATTCAGATTTTTTTCTATTCAATTAAGAATCCAAAGAGCACAAAACAAGTCACCGATGATTTCAAAGAAAATAAATTTTAATTCATTACAGAAGAATGTTTATAAGTAGCTCTGTGGCAGCAAGCCTGTATGCTCAATGGTGCAAATACTCAAGCTGAGGCACAGGGGTTGGAGGGTGATCAGAACAGTAACTGCTGATCAAGAAAGATGCTGGCAGTTCACAGCAACGGGTTACTGCTTTAGTTCTGATTTCCTAGAGCAAATGGAGAGTTGCTCATTATTTTGATATCACAGGCAACTGCTGCTCTTTTTGTAAAAAAAGAAAGGCAGAACAGCAAGCATGTAGAATATTGTTTACTGTTAATCAACACATCTTAACCAAAGTTTTCACAATACTTGAAGCCACATTTAAGTATACAACAGTCTCAATCACAACAAAAAAACCCAACACTCAAGCAGAACAATTAAACTACATAAGGCCTTAGAATTAGAAGCACAGTGTGTATTGTTGGAATATTACTTAGTTTACAAATAGGCTACATGTAGTTGAGTTTATTCTTCATAGTTTTATTCAAGCAAAAAAGCATTCAAGGGAAAGGCAACTTACAAAGTTTATTTCACTACGAGTTAATAGAAAAATGTCAACATTCTCTTCTTATCCCTCCTCCCACCCAATCCAGGTGCAATTAGTAAGATTTCCATACAATATGCAAAAAGCAATAAGCTTTTATGCTAAACATCCAAAAGTAAGCCTGGTTAGACAACTGCAAACTTGTAAAGTGTCTATTACAAAGTTGGCTAAACTTCCAGGTTCTTTCTAATGAAATACTGCATCTCTAAACAATCAATGTTGAAAACTACACTGTCCACAAAGCCTTCTAGGTTCTAAAAGTCTTACTGGTTTCAACCAAGTACTTAGTGGCCTCAGTAACAGTCACATGAAAAATATTTACGTTACAACAATGACAACTTGTGGCATTATTTTGGCAAGATTAGGACTGCTGAGAAGATGGAGTGGGTATATTTGTTTAACCTGAAAGGTAAGGGACAACACAAGAACAAAAAGACACTAGAGAAAAACTAAGCACAAAAGATATGAAAAAAATGGAAAAAAATTCCATTTTGATCCCCATCCCTGTAACAGGGCACAAATAATTTCCAGTGACTGTCTATTATTCTAACATACATTAACATTTGCTCAGATTTCATGGCTATTACATTTTTACAGAACTGCTTAGAAGTATGGTTTTTAATTTACACCTGTGCAATAAAGTCACAGTACATTTTGAGATGTTTAAAAAATATTTATAAACTTGGTTTTGATATGCTAAAGCATTTGGCAACACTTATACAGCATCTGATTTTACATAATTAAAATTTCTTACAGTACTTCTTGTGATTTTATTTTTTTTGTACATTTAAGAAGAAAAAACCTCACACAAAGTAAAATGAACTGCCAAGCTTGTCTGTATGATCATGTAATTCCAGTTTTTAATACTGGCATTAAAACCTTCATTAATTATGTTGACAAATCATTACCTGTACATTTAATGAAGGCAACCAAAATGATTTGAAAACACAACCTTCAGGTTTTGTCTTATGTATTTATCAAGGTGTGCAGTTCTGCAGTGAAATGAAAAAGCATATAAATATACAAAGAAAATTACAAGTTCACCAGTTCCTGTGACACAAACTGTTTCAATCTTTCAAGGTACTGTCCATAGAGTTCCACATCATTATGACCCGCTCCTTCTACCCACAGAGGTTCTACAGGTCTCTGGCAACGCTCGAATAATGCTAGGCCATGTGAAAAGTCAATTACTTCATCTTCAGTTCCATGGATTATTAATACAGGAGACGTTATTTTAGAAATTTTGTCAATGCTATAAGAAAAAAAAAAAGATTGCATCTATGAACACATTGAACTTCAACATACTGGTCCTTCAAAAGGTTTTAATAATTTCACTTTTTAATTACACATTGTAGTTTTAATGATTCAATTCTCAACTTTTAAAAATAATTATAAAATTAGATCTTATAATCAAAACCATGGAAGTCATCACAGTGGCACATGTAGAGCCACACAAAGTAAAGCAGTACTAGAAACTATTAGGATCAAGTAACAGCACAATCTCTCTAAAGATGGTACTCATTAACACATTCACTTAAAAAAATAAAGTCACTGGATTGATGAAAATATTAATTCGGAGTTTTTCAGTAAAAAAGTGCTTGTCAGAAGTGAAAGAATTTTAGCACTTCAAAAAGTTTGGCGATCTATGGGGAAAGAGACTTAGAAGTTAGATGCTCAAAATTCTTTGAGGCAAATGTTCCAGCCTAATGGACAACTAGCGGCTTAGTTCTGAAATACATGACCGTAATTTTCTCCAGTTAAGGTATACTTAATTTTAAAGCCTTTACTACTTACATAAATATACAGAAAAGCCTGTTCACAGTTTCTCAGAGTAACAATTCATTGGACTAGAACTACTGGTTAGAATTAGTATATATGGATAGGAAGACTAGTAACTTCTTTAACAGATACCTACTGAGATAATTATAGAGGTGAAAACTTTAAAACATTTAATTTGAAGGAATTTAGAAACTTTATACAAGTTTCTCATTGTTATTCACTCTGATTTTCCTCCAACTGCTTTTTTCAGACCTTATAAAGACATTTCATCGAAATTGCCATATTACTTTTTTTCCCTTGTTTAAACCTTTTGTAATAGATTAAAAAACCCAAAACACTCAGAATAAAGAAATCTCACAACTTACTTCGGGAATGCATCAAAGCAATAGGTCTTCTTTGTATCAGGAAAAGCTACTCTCATTCCTGAGGTCAGTGGAGAATGAAGAATTACAGCAGCACTTTCATACCTAGCAGCAAGATCCACAGATGGCACTGTTCCTATACTCTGGCCATAAATAATCACATTTTCAGGGCGGATTCCGTACCTGCAAAATTTAAAGTGTTAATGGAAGTGGCATAAGAAGTGAAACAGACAAAAAAAAAACCCCAAACCCCTACACAGTAAGGCAATAAAAGCATTTCTGAAGACAAAAAGGAGGATAAACTATGAAACAGGACCTGGAAGAAAAACAAGTGTATGCTGTAACATTCACGAATAAAGGGATAATTATTTACTCTGTATTTGTAGTATTTTCTTTCAGTCTTATGCCTGAAATGTGGTGTTAATTCTTAATATGGTTATGTGAATGCATTTGTGACTTGTATACTAGTTTAAAGCATTTACCAGTAACTCCAGTGGATCTACAACAGTCTTGCTAGCTCTGAATTTATCATGGTGTGGAGTGTAAACAAACGTTTGGTCTACTTTCTTCTTCTGATACTGGATAAAAACTGCACACCAGTAACACTGTCAGGATATTTAGTAGGACCTAAAGCATGCCCATACAGACAGTGGTCAAAATGTTATGCATTCTATGTAGTATTTGAGATGTTTCTTTCATAGCACAGTTGCTTGGACACACAAGCTAACAAGAGGAATACACAACCTAACCCACAATTAAGACTGCCTAATAGGCACTGCAAAATTAAAGTCAAAGTGTCCCTCCTAGTAAAATGAAAACACTTGTTTTTTTCTGTAATTAGCTGAGGTAAACAAGAGTCAAATAGTTAACACTGTAGTCATATCTCATCTATTTTTCTCCATTAGCGTGGACATGACATGCTGCTGGTTCCCACGTGACACTGGAAAAGCCTCTAAGGAGAATGTTACTCTGCAAAGAACAGTACCCACAGGAGAAGTGAGCTACCAACACACTGATTTATACTAAGTACTTTAGTACAGGTTCAGACTTTAAAATTGTTATCTGTTTGGGTTCCCTTGTTTAATTTACTTAGGAAAGGAAGTACCTTATATAGAAGAAATATCACACTGCATTTCAAAAAGAAAAAACTCCACTTTTTTCTCATCTATTATCAGAAGCTTGTACGTTTTGCAGTTGGAGCAGACTAGACTACCACCACTGTGGAACAACGTGAAGGCAAACTCAGTATTTGAGTCCCTACTGACCACAATCCTAAAAGGATTGGCAAACAAGTGTTTTCAGCTGAAGTGCAAGCATATATCTCTTCTACAATAAATACGTGTGTCTCTTCTATCACAGCTTCATTACACCACCCATATCCAAAAAATAACACAGATTAAGTGAAACACAAAAATCGTTAAAGTATTGGAATAGATTCTATATTCACAGAATCCATCTTCATTTTGACTACTATTGCTGTCAATATTTCCTAGAAAGTTTCTAGGATCATAATCAAATTAAGATTTCTAAATCATTATGACTATTATCAGACTAGAACTAAAGGCAAGCCCTCACTGAAGTTCTTAGAATAAAAAAATTTTAAAATTCTGATTAGCAAATATTTTCCCAAAATTCCAACACACAAAAAGACAATAATTTCAAGCTTTGTAACCAAATCAAATACAAAGTCTTCACTATTTCTGTATCTCTTCTGAAAGACTTTAGAAGAGCCTAGCACCTCTTCTTTTACAATTCAACTCCCATCAACATAATTCAAATCACATATTTCCTTTCTGAAACTACAGCAAGGACTACTATCCCTTTCATATAATATGAATAAAACTCACATTAATACCTGACACTTTGCACCATTAGTATGGCATGGAGTTTGCATAGCACATTATGACATAACACATTTCTCAAATAGAAAACCTGAACATTCAAATTTCCTCTGGTATGGAGTTTTTCAAGATGCAGGCTATTGCATAGAAATTAAAAGCAAAACTTTTAAATATCTTTTGAAGAAGATATTCTCCTTTCTATCATTATCCCCTCCCCCACCCCCAGTACTTTTTAGCTACAAAAAGAAATCTGAGAAAAGCACTTACTATATTTGAATTACATTAATCCTTTCTCAATAACAGCCATGTTCCATTCATAGGACCCACCAGAAACTATTCTGTTTTGAAGTCAGAAAACTGACATAGTGAGAATCATCATAAGTGGTGGTTCAAAGTAGTCATACTGAGTATTTTGTCTTTGGAAAAAGAAAACAAAGCAAAACTCCCCCCCCCAAAAAACAAAACAAAACAAAACAAAACAAAACAAGCACAAACTCCCACAAAGCAAGATGTTTGGAAAACACATAACATCTGTTGTGTTTGTGTCCAGCCTTCCTTCTTATCTTGAGCAGGCTTCTGAAAACTTTGGGGAAAATGGAAGATCTCAAGTGTCCCTCAGTTCCTCCCTCTCAGAAGTATTACTTTTCAAGCTAAAATGGAACATTTCTTAGTAACTGTTGGTAAGTTCCCTAGTCATAAAATCTGTCTAACCGTAAACTCCAAGAAATTTAGTGGAAAACTGTTAGTTGACTACACACCTGATCTCCCAAAGGAGGAAGTGTCAGATCAAGAGAAAAAAAGTGGCAGTAATACTGTTCATTAGTATGGCATGGAGCTTGCACAGCACAGTATGACATAACACAGTTCTCAAATACAGAGCCTTGTGAATCACCACACATTTCCACAGGTAACGTTACTATAAAGCTAAGCTATTTCCAAGCAGAAGAAAATCACTTTCTTATTTGCATCTTCAGTCACATGTTGCCCCTTACGGGGCTTCACCAATTAGTTTAGGAAACTAGTAAATGCCTTTGAATTACAGGCCATCCTGAGTAAGGGGAACATGACAACTATATAGCCATATGCTGTAAGAAGCTGTTCTGGTGACAACAGCGCAAAGACATGCTGTTAAAATTGTTGATAGCTTTGAAAGCTCATTATGCTGATCATGGAAGTAATGTAAACATTATCACTTACTCAAGTAATCTTAGATAACTTTTGTCAGAATAGACAGGCCTTCAGCCTGTTGGTAGTGGTAATACTGTAGGTTTTATGCTTGTGTTTGTTTGGGGTTTTTAAGCCATAATCACCAGAAAGGACCTTGGAACAAAATCCTTAAAGTAGCTGTGCATAAATGTACCTTTTCAGAGACAGCAGTCCTCCTCAGGGACAATTTATTCTGTACTGAATCCAGCATAGAATTTAGATAAATATTTTCTGCAGCTTAAAGGTTGTCCATAATATTTTTTTTTTTTTAACCCACAGTAAATGAGATTTCAACTCCTTTCAACACCTGCTTCATCCTGTATGTTCATACACCTAAGGACTACCTGCCTGGAAAGCACGTGGAACTTGAAAAGCAGTTTTTCCACTGAACTAAATGAACTTCTGTCAACATGCGCTCGCTGGCATCCACACAGAGAGCCTGAGCCTTAAACTTCTGCCTACCGCACTAAAGGTACAGGTTAACATCACCACAGAACTAAGCTATCTCCAAACAGATGAAAATCACTTTCTCATTTGCATTTTCAGCCATGTGCTGCTCCTCATTGGGCTTCATCAGCTAGTATAGAAAAATAAATTAATCTTTTCTGGAAGCAGGGCAGCAAGTACTTTTCTTCTCTTTTGTGCTGGCTGTCTTCAGGGCCAGGCAAGAAGTGACATGCCACTGGTGGGTTAAAGGAAGGAGCAAACTCAAAGTAGTTATACCACCAAAACACTCCCTAGGATCAGGGCACAAGCTAACCCAGAGCAACTAATGATACCAGTAACCTCATCTGCCAGCCTACATACACTGATCAGATATAAATTAAAAGAGGCTACCCTGAAGGCTCCAGATTGATCTTTTTTACTCTTGACAGGAAAAGAACTGCTAAACAGTAACAAAACACTCTTCACCCACAGTCCCCCCATGAGAAAATTAACAATGTGATGCAGTAGAAACTGATTCACTGTTTCTTTCACAGTTTTGTCTCTGTAACAGAACCTTTTCTGCACTTTACTAAACCCTTAGGTTAGTGGCAATCCACCTCTTTTCTGCCCTTCCCTCCTTTTGGTTTTGATTTTTTCTTCCTTTTCATAAGGGTCACAGACCCGTTTAGGTTGGAAGATCATCTAGTCCAGCCTCTTGCCACAAGCAGTGATATCTTTCACCGAATCAAAGTTGCTCAAAGCCCTTCCTACCTTAAGTGTTTTAATTAGATAGACATCACACATCATTTACACTGGACATCCATCATATTATATACTTCTTTAGATATATGTCATATTACTACCATGACCAATAAAAAAAAAATGCAGTTCTGGCTGTAAGGAGTGGCTTTGGTTGTTGTGTTTAATTCTTTTTTTTTTAACTTGAATTACCTTTAACAACCAAATACCAGGTGCAATTACCATACTATGCTTGCAGGTTCTTAGGTGCTTCAAGGGCAGAATGGCAAGGTGCTCTGAGGAAGACAGAAAGCATCTTGTCTTTCTATTTCAGAACTACTGCTGCTACTGCTGTTGATCTATAAGACGACTTCCTCACTTTAAAAGGATAAAATGCTAGCGAAATCAACCTTGGAAGGGTACATTTTCAACACTACGTCTCAGGCTCACAGTAATGAAGAAGTGCAATAGATGGTCTAGAGAGGCTACGCAGTCCTGGAAGCAAAAGGAACTGGAGGGGAACACGCCAAGGCAATTCCCAATGCACATTTCAGAACCTTTTGTCACCATGCACACAACACGTGAAATTAGAGCTGCAGACTGCCGAACATGAAGGGCATGAACATCTTCCACACCTTTAACTATCAACATTCCAGGCCACTAATAAAATTCTCGAGCACACAGCTCTTCCTCAGCTCAGATGCACCTTCCCCTTTATTGTGTACTCAACATTAACATTGCTCAAGGAAAAAGCTTTATGAGAGGCTAGAACAGTGACCATGTAACCACATACAGTCCGTCACCAAGCTGTATGTACTTTTCCTCTTTCACAAGGCAATGCTACTGGTACACTCTTTTTGTTGCAAAGATCTCTCTTAATGATAAATTGTGGTAAATTTTTCTATCAATTTAAATACAAGCTCAACTTCTCTTCAAATACTCAATTAAAGCACCTCATCTTGTAGGAAGAAACCTGACTACTTTTTAGTAATAAAAGAGAAGTGCCACAATTTGGGAATTCTCAAAACAACACCTGTGGCCAACATCCAAGTACTTTTGATATTATTCATAAATTTGTCCATTGAAATTATGGATATTTGGCCCACTTTTGACACTTCAGTCTTATGGCAAGATCTACCCTTCAATTCTCCAATTACTATACAGCCTATGATAAGCAACAACAAAAAGGATGTTTGGTTTTTTTAAAGGTGAATCTGGTCATGAGTTAACTGGCAAATATTCAGGTATCTGAATGGAGTGCCACTTGCCCTACATTTGCCTAGGGCAAGTTAAACCTTTCCAGCCTTAGTAGGGTGTCAGAGGCCTTCAGAGACCAGGACAGTAGAAAACAGGCGTATCCCAAAATGACTCCTGGCATTTCAACACTTGGTAGCTATGACAGTCAGAACAAGAATGTCCTCACTTGCAGCTTTTATATAGTCCCATGCACATGAATATGCAATAACGTGCAACTTTCCCAAACACGATGGCTGTGAATCACCTGGCCTTCTTCCACAGTCAGCATCCACATGGATAGCTACTGCTTGCTATTAAAAGAGCAGGCGTAGAATAGGGACACAACCCCGAATCTACATCTGCTGCTTACCTCTTCTGATCTGCTGCCAAATTAGCTTTCTGTATTCATTTACATGAACAATAACATCCACAGATCTTTACAGCAACTACTTTTAATAAACTAGCACTGGACCAACCTAACCATTTCTTTATCACTGCTAGTTACAGACTGTCTCATCCTAGGTGCCCAGTCCTAACCGGACAGCCATGCCAATTTACAGATGACCATCTGGACTATCCTTCTAAGATATAAAGCTTAATGCACTAACACACCTCCACCACAAGTAGCTATATTCACTGTAGAATAAAGTCCGCATCAACATTTCAATTATCCCAAAAATACTTTTGAATACAGGGTTCTACGATCCCATTTCTCAGAAAAGGGAATGCAGGAATTGTTCACGGCTGTGATCAACCTCCAACGAAATATTTTTTTTTGTCATCTCATCACAATCTGTGAGGCACAGTTTGTTTAGGGTACTTTTCTACTCTCATCTCAACAACATGAATTTCAAAGCAGTGACAGCTATACATAGACTTGCTCTGCAAACAATCCACTGAACTCATCTGTTTTTGGGGAACACTTACATTATAAAAATTTTAAGATGGTGCCACTGTAACACTAACAGAACAGGCTATGTTAGTAAAGAGAATCAATGCTGTAGCAGATTCTCAAAGGCTCCATTCTGGTCCAGATGTTCAAGTACTGAAACACAGCTGAGCTCTGTCCCTGGGCTCAAGAGAATACATGGATTTGTGACTGAACTGCATGAACAAATATACCCAGAGCTGTGTACAGAAATTCTCTCCACTACAGTCAGCATTCAGACACAAGACCAGGTCTATCAACTGGAAAGTTGTTGAAGGTACCACAGCACAAACTAGTAATACCAACCACTGTTTAAGCAAAAGAAAAAAATCAGTTCTTGTGTGTGAAATCCACAAGTTGGGCAGACCAAGCCAAGCTCTATACACACTACGGAATAATGTATTTCTAAAGGTTTTGACCAAAAAAATAAATGCAGATATCAGGTGATATTGAAGTGAGGTCATTCCTGAATGGATGAGTGAAAGGCGGATAGAGGCAGCATGTATCTAGAGTTCCCCTTAACAGTATTAGTTCAGCAAAGGGCATGTTCAGATGGGATATTATATCAACAATCTTATTTGATTAGGGAAGGTATACTATGCACCCTTCAAGAATGGAGGTGACAATTGAAGTTGCAATCACATCTCCTTTTAGGTTTTCAATCAGAAATTTGTCAGGGAAGAAAGAGACAATAATTACAAATTAGTTTACAAAACAGAGCCTGTAAACTGACACATACAAATGATTAGAGTTTCACCACCTAGTTTTCCGTTTTCTGGTACGCTTAACTCAAAACGTGTTCCACACTGTTCACAAAACATGTTATGGTTTTGGTCAATATATTTTACCAAATGTTTAGCTTCTAGACCACCTCTCAACTACAACCCACAGTCACCAGTGCACCTATTGCAGCTCTTGGCTTACAGAATGGATGTCTAGTTATATCTCAACTTTCCATCAAAAGAAATACCAAAACCTAACCTAGCAACACAGTATGCATGCTTTTCAATACCTGTCCCCTGTGGTTGCATGACGCTTAAGATAGTAACAATTCCCCCTACTTTAATGTATGATTAAAATATCCTTTTTCACAAACAGTCTCACCAGGTTCTCTTGCAATTGTCTCTCCCTATAAAAAGAGTACATAATGGAATTATCTGGAAAAATTAGTTACTGGGGAATATGAATTACTGGAATTTCCTATCTTCTGAGATTTCCAACTGAGAAGATACAAAATTGTGACAATACATATCATCTTCTAAAATGATTAAAAATAATTATAAAAACAATGAACATTATCTTCTTCTGAAACACACTTTATTAAATTTAATCCCATTTCAATTTTTCTAGTATATGAGAATTATACCCTGATCCTTCTCAACACTGACAATGACTTCAGCATAACACATCACCAATCAGCTTGAACATTAATCCATTAATCCTAAAATACAGCATTTCTGTTTAAACTACCAAAGCAGATGAAATAAGTTTGAGAAGCATGCTGTAAAAGGAAACTGGCAACTAATGTCTTACCTTGTCCTTAGAGCCACCCAAGCAGCATCAATGTCAGCATACA
Source organism: Heliornis fulica (assembly GCA_013399135.1). Taxonomy (NCBI): domain Eukaryota; kingdom Metazoa; phylum Chordata; class Aves; order Gruiformes; family Heliornithidae; genus Heliornis; species Heliornis fulica. The sequence goes on from VXBZ01002909.1 coordinate 12,166, forward strand.
GATTCTTCTCTGTTGGCTTCCCAGAACTCGCACCATATCCAGAGTAATCATATGAGAATATGTTGCAATTAATCCGTGAACCCAGTCCTATATAAAAGCTGCTCATCTGACCTAGGTCAACAGCGTTCCCATGTGAGAAGAGCAAAGTATACTTGGCGTTAGGTGAGCAACGCACAAACATACAGGCAATCCTGTTACCTTTACTTGTTCTAGTCATGAAGCACTCAATAGCATCTTTTTCCCTAGAAGAATATTGCCAGTCTGCTCGCTCTGAGAGATGTAAAGTCCAGCGACTACCACTCTCATCACACATCAGTGTGTACGTGGGATCAGGAGGTAAGAATGCCAGTTTGGAGGCGATTTTCCCTGGGCATGGAGGACAACAGAACAGACAACACAGTTCACTAAAGGAAAGATTATTCATCTTCTGGTCTGAAACAGGAAGAGAGAATGGTATCAGTTAGTAGTTACAATCTCATATAAAAAAAACCAAAAACAAACTCTCATGGAAAATGTAAACAATCTCTCTAGAAAATAAATACTTCCACAAAAATTATGTATTAACAAAGCACAGATTTAAATATTATTAGCTACTTTAAAGAGTGATAACTCTAAGCCCCAGCCAGATATTAAAACTAAAATATGATTACTTAGGGAAAGATCAAGCTTGAGTTTTAGAGTTTCTTTGGAGGAAATACAATCCATCACCCTAAACCATTATGAGAAGGATTCATCCCACTGACATATACATAAAGCGCAACTAAAATATCCTGCAAACACTGAAATAGATCTCTGCACCCAAAATCACTACAGGGTTTCCTAAATAACAGAGAATACGTATTACAAACATAAGTTGCGGGGTCCTGCTAGCAGTGTAAGTAGCATGAAAGATAAATGTTGAACTTAGAAGGCAAAACAAGATGCTTCTACTGGCTTAGTAAATACTGTAGACCTTTAGCACACCAAAATCCAATCACAAAGTCTTCCTTGCCCCACATACTGGATGCCATAAACGTTTCCAAATTTTCAAAGACCCTATAGTGAAATTTCCTGTACTACACATTAGAATTGCAATTATACTAATAACGTAACTATTTCTATTCCACAGTTTAACACAAACATCCCAAAACTAGTGCTCTACTAGAGACTTCAGAAATCAATATATTTACTGTGAGGTCAGAACATTGATTAACAGAGTGGGTAAGGAGATTCTGAATAAATTACGATGTTTCTACCAGCTGAAGAAACAACAACTTCAACAAAGAAACAAAGGTATTTATGTAATCAGCACAAGCAGCCACTCGAATTTTGAATAGCTCATCTATTTCCTGTCAGGTGAGATTATCTGGACACTAATTTTAACACGCAAGTCAGGACAAGACTTGCACAAGACAGTGGAGGAGGTCTAGGGAAGAGATCTAGGGACTGTCAAAAGGCTTTGTCCGTCATCTGTGAGCATCGAAGGAGCAATTCTTACACCTCTAGTTGCAAAGTTCATCAGCCCAAACTGATGTGATGCCTCATGAGGCTTTTATTTTTTTCTTCTTCACACGAAGAGCTTATGACCCAGTATTAAACCATGCTTCTATTTCTATCAGAAACTATTAAACTGTTCTGTTACAAGTAAGTTTTTCCACCTTTTCATTAAAACTGAAGGCCAAAGCTAGCTACTACTACCTATTCAGGGTGAAGCAGGTGGGAATTATTTTATGTGAAAAATTTATAAGAATACATACCTACAAAGTGAGGTATAAATAGCCTGTTCTTCCCAAGAACAGCAGACTGTGCTCTATTCCAGCTTTCAACTGTAGCTGCAAAATTTCTTACTTGCTTCCCACTTGTAAGAAAGAAATAATGTAAACTCCTCTTTTAATTATAACTGCAAACAGCCCAGCAATACTACAAGTAGGATCTGACATTTCCTACTTGTCAAAGTCATTTTAGAAGACTAGAAGCTGGCCTGTGGAATTCACACATAAGGAAGGACTACAATAACCATAACTAATCAGCTGAGGTGTTACTGTGCCCCAAGACAGCTTAAATGTCCTAAAAATGGTTTGTTGCCACATACAGCAAATGGCTTCTGCTGAAGACCATGGCTAATGTATTATTCCTCCCTTATACTAAGCTGTAATGTAGACTTTACATAAATGTCCATATAAGCAAATGGGAACTCTGCCTACGCAAGCTAAAGATTCTGATTCTAGAGTTGTTGCTAGCTATGATATAGATGAAGAACTCCTTTCTTTAAAATTAATACTTTCTACTTTCTTTACTCAAAAGCCCTAAGAAAAACAGGAGATCCCTAGCATCACTAACTGAACAAATCTGACACAAAAAACTACTGAACTTCCTCAGGAGGGTACCTTCAATTAAATGCAAACAATGTTTCCATTATACTGGAACTGGTTTGTCATTCACTGTATTCACATGAGTGTTCTAACCTCCAGAACTGGAACAGAACCAGGATGTGTGAGAATCCCAAGGGTGTATAGAGTAGTACTGATATCACTGTTTGAAAGTTCAACTGAATCAGCATTTCAGGCTTGTAGTTATCCACAGATGTAATAATTTAACTTCAACAAAAGAGGCATTACCTTTCCTCAAAAGGTATACTGCTCTGATACTGCAATGAGAGATTAAACATAATGTTACCTCCCAACAGTGGGTTTTCTCAGTGTTCTTAATGTTAGAAGACACATAACATAATTTCTTAAGGATTCATCCAGCCAAAAATTATGGCAAAAATAAAGAAGAGTCACAAAACTCTCTTCATTTAGTATCACCCAGCCTTTTTCAAGGCTTTGAACTCCAGCAGTATTAAGAGACAAATTTTTTTTTTTTTAAGTCTAAATTATACCTTACAGTAAGTGAAGAAGGTATCGCAAGTAAGTTGCGTTAAAAAAAAANAAGCATATAGTTCCACAAGCACAAATTAATAACTTTAATGGGACTCGTTTGCCTAGAATATGTTGTGAATACTTAAGTTATAGTCTAACACTTTCTGAGCATGTATGATGTAAATCTCTGTACTCATTACAGTAGCACCATCAGACTGATCCCAACACCACAACTATTTTGCCTAATGTTTGTCATTTCAGATGTAATAAAGTGCTGCTCTGAAAAAATTGATCCTAACATTGGTAAAATTACAATAAAAATAATATAAAAAATCAAATTATGCTGCATTTTTCATATAGTTTAACTGTAGAGATTCAGTGGAAGAAACTGTGTGAACCTGATAAACTTCTACAATTGCTCTAAGAAATAAAACAGACCCAAGTGGCACCACCCAACCCTTCTGAGATAGCTTTTGAAAGGAAGGTGAGATAATTTTATCGAATTTATCTCCAACTCGCTTGCGAATAAAAAAGTAACATAGAAAATGAAAAATGTAAAATTGCCCATAGGCAGTAATTTCAATCCATTCTTTGTCAATTAACATTTTCATTAGGGCTGACAGGAGGGAAAAAGTCTATCTAATCTGAAAGAACACCTCAAATATTTATCTTGTGATTCCTAGGATAATATAAAT
>VXBZ01002910.1:0-49914 GCA_013399135.1 Heliornis fulica
CAGGAAGGTCCATCCCAAACTCCTTCCCTCTGTGGGTGCCCGTGCCCTGGGACAGGCTGCCCAGGGAGCTTGGGGAGTCTCCTTCTCTGGGCAGATCCCAAGCCCACCCGGACATGCCCCTGTGTGACCTGCCCGAGGTGGCCCTGCTTTAGTGGGGGTTGGGCTGGTCCCTTCCAAACCCCACCTGTCTGGGATTTTGTGTCTTGGCTGGAAGGTTTTCAGCAATAGTCTTACCTGTCTGATCCCTAGATTGCTTGAATTTTGAGTTTATACCTGCAGAACCAGTCTTGTAGCCCTTGTCTCATAAACATCCCTATTCCACTACAAGACCTTGATTTAGGGGACCTGAGAGCACACAGAGGAATGAGAACTTCTTTGTGAAGGAGAGACGAGCTCTGCTGCAGCAAGAACTGAGGTGCAACACGCACCAGTCACCTGGTAGGGTGGAAAGCTGTGAGTGTCTGTGCCCATCGCGCAGGAATTGCTACACCCCCACAGCCTGGCTCTCCACCTCCTGTCATAAAGACTCATTAATTTAGCTGTGTAGTTTCAGCCTGAACATCCACCAAAAAGCTGTCTCACTAGCCTTGCCCACAGCCCTCAGGGTGGTACAGCATCTGATAATAGCAGCTATCAACTGCAGGGAGGAGCAGCAATTAACTTTGGTTTGTTGGCTCAATTGATGGTAAGTCTTTAATAAGAGTGATCAGCACCAGGGATTAGCATTACAGGCCCATTTTAAACTGCAAAAGCTGTCTGGCTGTGTTAGAGCACAGAGGCTGAGCAGGGATTCAAATGTAGGCTGGTGGACCTTTGTTTGGGGTCTGTGGGCAGTGTTCCTCAGAGCACCCTGGGCCACGGGTGGGTAGAAGAGTGATGTGGGAGCTCTCTGGTCACCATGTTCAGGCTGGTGTCTGGTCACTTTGGTTCAGAGGGGTTGTAGGGATACTTGCTGCATTGAAGGGAGTGACTTGTGTGAGGAGAGGGTTATGAGGCTTTCAAAAGAGTGCAACACCAAACTGCTAACCCTGGGGATGTGGGTATCCCTGCTTTTTCCACAGCTGCCAATAGCATGTGTTTGCCTGTTGCCACCTCCATTTGATTTCTGGGATATATCAACTGCAGAAAAGGAAAACAAAGCATCCTCTTGCATCTCCTCCTGGATCTGTCTGGAGTACAAGGATTGCCTTGGTCCTGAGGCAGGTAGGCATGAAAGCGGGCATGGCTGATGGAGCAGAGCCAGCCTTGCTGCCATCGCCACCTTTTGTGCCAGCTCTGGCGGTGCTGCTTGTCCTTTCCCTTCAGTAAGAAGGGATAACAGTTCTTATCTGTTGCTTCAGAAAACTGTAGGAGCTTCATGCTTTAGGCATTCCTATTCCTTTTCCCACACTGATTAGAACTGGTCAAAAACTATGAGCAGAGAAGAGTCAAATACAGATGTGGGTAAATGTTCATTTGCCCTGTATATGCTGCATGGCTGTCCAAGTGTAGATGCCATGGGGAAATAAAGCTAAAAACCAAATACATATGTGTAAGGTTTTGGAGTTTCTTCTCACAATAGAGAAAAAAATAACTTTTAAAAATTATTTTAAGGTGGATAATCTGGTTTAGATTAATTTTTTTCCCCTATTTTCCAGTGCATCCTGCTAGAGGAGAGGGGTAAACATCTAGAATAAAGAAAAAATAGATTAAAAGCCGGTGACAAAAAAAAAATCCAAACCAAAACAAAAAACCCCCAACGAATATTTAAACAAGTCTTCTGCTCAATAGTGCCCCCAAACCCCACCTCTGTTCTGAAAGTGGCTTAAGCGAGCTGGGCTGCAGTTCACTCTCCTGAGCCCAGCAGAACAGGAGCCTCTGCAGGGGATGAGTGATGCATTGTTTAGCATTCTCTCTATAAAATAAGTAATTAATTCAGAAAACTTGTATTCTGCTGACAGTGTGACACAAACACTGCTGGAGATAACCTGTGTAATTGCCCTGTAACAGAGAAATCTTGGTGGAGGCATTTTGCCCTGCTGATACACTGGGCTATGTTTCTGTGAAGTCTAGAGAAAAGTGGAAATAGTTACTACCAGAAACTTGACTGATGTGTTTTTAAATGTTCCACCAAAATAACACAGCTTTTGCTTTTTGCTAGAGGTGTTGAGTGAACATCGAGGTAATCTGTAGCTCTCTCCTACAGTTCGCTGCCCTTCCCTGAGAAGACACTCCTCAGTGAAAACTCTCAGAGTTGCTCCTCCCACCTGAAAGTGCAGGTACCACACTTTATTGCTGTATCCCCACCTGCTGCATACAGGGAGGGGGATTAAATCCTTAAACACATCTTAAGGAGGGTAATCCTGTAGCCCAGATAAAAGCAAAAATGTGGGTGAGTCAACAGCATCTGCAGGCTGTAGTTATTGATTGACAAAACAAACAGTGAAGAGAGGACCTCAAGAGCTGCTGCTCTAATCTTACCTGCTCTGGCTTACTGAACTCTTCCAAGAAGATGCCTGTTTGTACTTCATTCTGATTTTCCATGTGAATTTCTGAAAACACACAGATTTGTGTTGTTCTGTTGCTCTCAAGAAATGTCGTGGTGCTGCTGCCAGGCCAAGAAGGTCGCCCTTGGAGCCGAGCAGAGCCGTACGGTATGGCCTGCTGTGAGACGCCTGTCTTCCAGTCCCTGGGCACGTGGCATCTAGTCCATCACTGAGATGAGGATGTGGTGCTCTTGCCAGAGTCCTGGGGCTGGCTCAGCCTGCAGCAGCTCAGGGCTTTCCCACCATCTTCCCTCCCCACGTGTGCAGAGAGTCTGGAGAGCTCTGCCAGTGTCTTCACCAGACAGATCCCCAGAGTTTTGATGGCTCTCAAGGCTCACAGGTGGTTTTAGAATCAACCCGGGTTTATTCTGTGTAGGTCCCACCAGGTGGCAACAGCTCGTTGCAGCCCCACAGCCCAAGCAGGAGCAAATGGCGCTCGAATCCCTGTTACACTGTGTATAGAACCGAGATTCCCAGACTGGTGTGGATGGGCAGGGTCCTCAGCCACCCAGTGCCCCTCTGCCACAGGCAGGGACACCCCCACCAGGCCAGGGTACCCCAAGCCCATCGAGCCCAACCTTGAACTCTGCCAGGGACCCAGGGGCAGCCACAGCTTCTCTGGGCACCCTGTGCCAGGGCCTCCCAGCCCTCGCAGGGAAAGATTTCATTCTGAAATCTCTTCTAAATGTCTTTTAGTTTAAATGTGTTGCCATGTTGCTGCTCTTCCCTTCCCTGCGTGGGCCACACCATCCGCCTCCTGCAGCCCGTTGGAATGGTGCATGGAGCGGTGCTCAAAGCTGATAGCTCAGTACTTTTCACTCACCTTTAAAGTACACATCTCTTGCTTTCAAAGATGGGAGTGGCTGGTGGCTAGATCACTACCCTGGGACCATGAGGATTCCCACTGCGTGCCAAGTCTGGTTCAGTTTCTTGTGGCTACCCTTGGTAGGGTAATAGCAATTCAGGCACAGGGAGAGTAAAACAGCAGAGTAAAGCACATGTCACAGGGTGACAGTGATTGGTGCTACAGGTGAGAACAGCTGCTGAGTGACTGGGTCGTGGGGTGGCTGGATGGCAACAGGTCTGGTGCCTCAGTTTTTTCTGTACTGCTTCGTGGAGTCATTACAGGACTTTATTTGCAGCTGGAGCAGCAGCTTAGGCACTCTGAACCTGGAGAGCCCTGCAAAGTGGTAGTGTTTCCTAGAGTAGAGCTGTGCGGCCCAGTGACTGGCCTTCGGGGGTACACTAGGTGCTAAGTGCTCTCCCTGAAGGTAGAGTCAATTGGCAGGATAGATGGTTTAAAACTTCACTGTGAAAAGTGCAGTGGAATAACCAGTGCTGCAGTGCTTTTTTGGAGAGGAGGTATTTCTAGTTCCATTAGTATGCCAAGAAGCTGAAGCTTTTTTCTGTATTGTACTTGTGGAGATCAGTGATATGGAAAAGTGCTGTTGTGGCATTATGGAGTAAAGCAGTGACACCTGAGAACAGAAGGGAAGGGATCTTCCTGCCTGAGGTACCTGCTCTTGCCCAGACCACAGTGGAGCTTTCACACACTGGGAAGGAATGTATTTGTGCAGAGGGAAACAAGAGCTGGACCTGACCGGCAGTTTTCCTCTTTGCCATGGTTTATAGTTTGCATCTGGATGTGGCCCCCGAGTTTCTGGATACCAGATCCTTCTCAAGCTCATGCCAAAACAGTGTCTGCTGAACTTGCAAGCTATACTGTCAGTTTGAAAAGGGGATGCTCTCCCCGCTCACCTGTCTTTTTGGGAAAGGTTTAGCATTGCGGGATGAATATTTTATCTGAATTTAGCAAAGGGAAGTAGTAGCAGAGATCACTCTGTCTCAAAATTGCTCCTCCCTTTGGCGTGAGGTATAGGGTCAATTAGTTCTGCTCTACCTGGGTGCATCACAGCTACTGATAAGCACAATGCAATTACTTTATTTTGGCAGCAATGTACTACTCCGGGCCTTGCTCCTTGTAGGAATACAAGGAGGTATTAAATGAGGAATCCATACCCTGAGAAGATAGCTCAGACTAGCTTGTTTGTATTGTAGAAATCCACTTGCTCTGATGACAGCTCTTCATGACATTCCTGCTAGTATGGAGACTGCAGCAGGCAGTTAAAGCTAAAGTAGTCTTGTTCCTGAGGAACTTTCTGCTATTAATTGTGGCACTTAAGGCTGTCTTGAGTGTTCAGCAAAGAAAAGAGCCTTTATCTCCCAATTCTGCTGGCCAAGTGGAATAAGCAGGAGTGACCCTTGCAGCTGACACTCCTGTTGGCCCAGCATTCCTTTATTTCCCATAGCAACTAATCCTTAAATTAAACTAGGGCTCTTTCAAGGTGAGAGCAGTGACTACTTGTTCTTCCAAGCCATGTTCCTGTCTAGTGGCAGAAGTCAGTTTAAGATGGTGAAGCTGAATCCTTGGACTTTTGCAGGCATTTGTGCGCTGCTGAGGCAGGTATGTCATTCCTAGGGAGGCTTTTTTTTCCTGCTAGTCTTCTCTGACTACCCTGGAAGTTGTATGCAGATGAGTGTGTGAACCTCTGTTTAATTGAGCGATAAAATTATGGTGCTGGCATGCATTTTATCTGAGGGATGGACCTGGAACTCACTGGAGACTTCAAGAGAAAGTCCTGTCTGGAACCAGGGAGTATCTAATGGGTATTAGTATAAATGCTTCTTGAAACAGGGTGCAACATGCTCCACTGGAAACTGCTAGCATGGCATAGTATGCTCCAGTTACCTACCTCCTTTTACACCAGGGCTGCTAAATGTGGCTGAATCCACTTGGAGTTACCCACCCAGGAAAACCAGGAGAAAGAGATGGCACTCTCCAGAACTGCTGGAGGAAAGAAGTTTGTTCTAATTGCCTGCCTTACTGCCCATGCAGATTGGCCAAACACCCGCTTTCTCACCCGTGTCTAAACTAGGAACAGGAGTCCTGGGCTGTAATTCTGGTAGAAGCACAGTGTGGCCATGCTTGTGTTTACAGATTCCAAGTGATAGTCCAACTTGTTCTTGGGAGGTTCCTCTGATCCCTTCTGCACTCAGGCTTTCCTCTGCCAAACTTCCACGGTGTCTTCCTGAAGCTGTTACCATTGGAGGTGATCTGCTTCACGAGGACAGCTCCAGCATGTGGGAGCCATTTGGAGACTCCTTGGAAAGGAAACTCATGGTTTCATTTGTGTGTTGAGAAACAGGTTTTGAGTTGGTGAGGTAAACTCACTGTAGCACTGATCACTGGGTCTGTGTTCAGTATCTTATGGAGAGAAACCCCTTCTTTTTCTCCCCAGGTGACTCAGTAGTTGTTATTCTCTTACTGGTGGAGATTTTTGTTGTATAAGTACAGTTTTTTACACTGTTAAACTGAAATGCAACACTAAATACAACTCATTAATAGGATGCAGGTACTTCAGAGGCATAACTTCCATGCTGTGCATCTGAGATGCCTTGTGGAAGGGAGAACTAGCAATCTGTGTTTCATTAAGGAGAGACTCCTCTTTGCTCATATTTGTCCAGAAACATTTGCAAACAGAAAGACACAGTTACCTGATTGAGTGCAGAGTTGTTTGAATTAGGATTCTGGAAAGCTTTTTCTGTCCTCATGTAAAACGAGAAGATGCAAGAGTACCTCCTGCTTTATGCCTCATTCTCATGAGGTGCATAGTGCTAGCATCAAAGTTCTGCCTATTTAATGAACACCTCCTTGGCCTCTGCTGTCTGGACCAAAGTTATCATTAATGATTCTATCACATGAGTTTCTGCAAGGTTCAGTGATAATTTATGTGGATTACCTAATCAGTCTCATGCTGCAGTGGTCTGATCTCCTGGCTGCTTCTAGTTCTCCTTAACTCACAAAGATGATATTTCTCCTAACAAGCTACTGTGTATATGTTAGTGCCAGCAAGAAATTCTGTGCTGCTTTTGGTGTCTGCCCAGAGAAACTTGTCTGTGGTTACCAGGAAATGAGAAATCAGACCTTTGAGTGAAAATACACTTTGTGTCTATGCAAGAGAAATAGGGCACAGACCCTGTGCAGGTCTGTGTGAGGCTGATTGTGCTCTGATAACTCCTGTTGCACATCAGCTAGTTCTTTTAAATCACGAAGCTATGTCTGGTAAATGACTCATGCTGTACATCTACCCTACTTTGAGACCTCTATTAGAGGGGCACCTCTGTCCCATAAACAGTGAATGTTCAGCAGCAGAAGATAGGAAAGTGTCTGCCCATCTTCCTCGTGGAGATGTGGCTCCTAGTGACTTGGATGTGGTGGGAAGTTCACTACCTGGAAGGGTTTCTCACCTTGCTTCCCCCCAGTCTATAATTTGTGCATGGGACCATATGTTATGGAATGTCCCTTTGGGCAGTCTGGACCAGGGTCCTGGATGGACCTCCTCCCAGCTACTTGGGCACCCCCAGCCTCCCCACTGGTGGGGTACTGTAGGAATCTGAAAAGTCCTTGGCTTGGTAAACATTGCTTAGCAACAACCAGACCAGCAGGGTGTTATCAACGCCATTCGCATCCCAAATCCAAACTACAGCACTTTTCTTCCTAGGAAGAAAATCAACACTGAACCAGCCAAAAACAGCTAAACAACACTTTACCATTTTTTTCCTTAACTCTTTGGCTCCTCATAATCAAACCACAAAGTGAACTAAGTAAGAAAGACTTTTGTGTCTGAAGTGTTCTATGTGGTTGTGTTTTGGTTTGTTTGGGTGAAAGTCTCGGTGCTTTTCTGCAATCTTAAAACTTTTTCAATTATATGTTTGGTAGTTTGGAACAAAGATACATTTTTAAGTGCATTTGTATAAATGTTCAAAGAAGTCAGAGAGTTGTCATTAATGGGGCAGAGTCTGACTGGAGGCCTGTAACTAGTGGAGTCCCTCAAGGGTCAGTACTGGGACCAGTATTGTTCAATGTCTTCATTGAAAACCTGGATGAGGGAATAGAGTGCACAGTCAGCAAGTTTGCTGATGACACCAAGCTGGGAGTGGTGGTGACCCCCCAGAAGGTTGTGCCGTCATTCAACAGGATTCAGACAGGNCTAGTAGGTCAAGAGAGGTTCTTCTCCCCCTCTACTCCGCCCTGGTGAGACCTCACCTGGAGTATTGCATCCAGTTCTGGGCCCCTCAGTTCCAGAAGGACACAGAACTCCTTGAGAGAGCCCAGCACAGGGACACCAAGATGAAGAAGGGAGTGGAACACCTTCCTTGTGAGCATAGGTTGAGGGAGCTGGGGCTCTTCAGCTTGGAGAAGAGGAGACTGAGGGGTGACCTCATTAATAAATTTTATAAATATGTAAGGGGTGAGTGTCAGGAGGATGGATCCAGGCTCTTCTCAGTGATGGCCAGCGATAGAACAAGGGGAAATGGTTCCAAGCTGGAACATAGGAAGTTCCATCTTAATATAAGGAGGAACTTTTTCACTGTGAGGGTGACGGATCACTGGGGCAGGCTGCCCAGAGAGGTTGTGGAGTCTCCTTCTCTGGAGACATTCAAGACCAATCTGGACACATTCTTGTTTGATCTAGTCTAGATGATCCTGCTCGGGCAGGGGGGTTGGACTGAGTGATCTTCGAGGTCTCGTCAAGCTCCCAACGTTCTGTGATTCTGTGAAAGGGGCATACTCTAGCAACATGAAGTAAAAATAGCCTGAGTACAAAACCCCCAGATCCACTCAAAATTCTTTTTAATATCAATTGTAGAATTACTTAAATACACATCTTCCTTTATAGCTGAGAAAAAATACAGCACTGAGTTGTGTTCAGTTACAAATAACCAGATTTTAATTCTTGCAAGTCTGAGGCTTACCCTCTCTCAGAAACAAATATAGACCCAGATTAAAGTCAGTGACCTCAAACAAGATTTCCTGCTTGATGATTCTAACATGTGATTAAAATTGACTTGAATCACTTTGAAGTGGGTCCATCCTGAGCTTCTTGGGCAATTGCATTTAGCATCTGGCTAGGTGTTTGCTCTTGTGCCAGTGCCCAGTGCTTGAGGCTGATAACGCTGGAGGAGATGTGAGGCTGGGCAAGAAGCAGAGCATGAAATGCTTCCTGGCCCTTGCTGAACTGGTGCTCCATGCAGCAGATCTGTCCTGGGAAAATAACCAGGATGTGCTGTGGAGCCTGGGAAGGGACCAGTAATGATGATGGGGTTTTAATTTTTCCTTGAGCAGCTATGTGCTGCTGCACCCCACTACCTTTCAGAGTCATGTAAACTCTGGCCCAAAGGTTTCCAGTCATAGTAAAGGCCATGTTGGAAGCCAAAGTCAACAAATGTAACCCTATTTAACCCTATTTTGGAGACCTACTTGGTCAAGCTCATGTCTCAGCCAGAAGGAAGGAATTGCTTTCCTCCTGGCTGTTGTACCTGCCCGATTCAAACATCTCAGTGTCGGGTAACAAAAAGTTGCCCTCTCCTCTCCTCTCCTCTCCTCTCCTCTCCTCTCCTTTTTTTTTTCAGCTAGAGTCTCTCCCATCAGAAGTCATGAAAGCTGTCATCTTAAATGTGCTGGGAAGCACAGATGTGTGCTGGGAAATGCAGACTCGCCTGGCAATCGTTGCTCTTGCGGAAGGATCTGTTGATTACCTTCTGTCAGCATTTCTCTGTCTTCTACACTGGACTAGGAAGCTCCAAATCACCGCAGCTGCGTTTTTATAGGCAGAAACAAGACCAGCACCATAGTTTCATGGACATGTGCTGTGATGGCAAAGCTGAAATAGTTTCCTTCTGCTTGTAGCTACCTTGATTGTACTATAACTCTGCTGGTGTGTGTTGGATGGAAGGTTCGTTGCATCCAGGTGAAAAATAACTGGCTAGCTCTGACCCAGTCCACCCAGCAGACACAGAAGTGCAGTGGAGCAATTAGGAAGGACAATTTGGGAGTTGGTAGGAGCAGCTCTAGCTGCCTCTGCTTCTGCAAAATACAGTTTTATACTGTCCCACTGAATAAGAGAGGTAAATCTTGTTAACCAAAGAAGTCTTGTCAGCATGGAAAGGCAGATGTTTTAAAAAGCATAGCTGCTGCCCTGCCCAGCACCGGAGGCTAACACTGCTCAGTCTTGCTCAGGGTTGGTAAGGGTTTAATTAAAAGCAGGACTCCATTCTGCATATGCAAAATGGGAGTGTAAATCCTGTGAAGCATTTTTCAGGCAGGAAGATGCATGGAAGGGTTAAAGGTTGCTGCCTTGTGGTTATTAGACCCAGCAGTCCCTTCGCCTGCATAGGATGTGTCTGCATCCCAGCATGTGTCTCGAAGCAGCAGACAAACGCTGCTGAGGCAGTGCAGAAGTGAGATTTCTTGAGAATCTTTGCAGGCAGGGGCACCTGCCTGTCTTCACCCATCCATCTGTATGTATCTATGTGGGAGTGTGAACTGGTTCCTCAAATTTGTGGGTGATCAATTGCTCGAACAAGACAAAGGTTCGTCTTATGCGTTCGTGGCTTAGACCTTGAAAGGGAAGAGTCCTCTTTGCTCTCTGGGGGATAGTGACCTCATTAGAGGTTTTCTGCCTTTTCTATTTTGGTGGTTTGGTATGTAAATATTTTATTTGTGTTTCAAAACAAAGCTATAGCTTTTGAAAGGCTTAGAACTTCTTATTTCCCCTGTGTATCTGTCTTCTTAGTTTATGAGATGAGCTTTTCAGTAAAATGTTTTATTTTGAAGTGAATTAGAAGATAAGGAGCAATGAAAACAGCTATATCTACTCAGGTTCTTAAGGTGATGCAGCCCTAGATTTAGCTAGAAGCTGCTGTTTTCTGGTGGACAACTTGATACTTGAGTCATGCTAGTTGATTAAACTCTTCTCAGGCAACATTTCCAGAATAAGATTCAGGAATAGTGGTGTCCTGTGATTCAACTCACGGCACTACTTGCTAATATTAAATTCATACTACAGTTTCCCCTCTGGTGTGTTCGTACATCAGGTCTGGAGTACACCATCTCATATGTGCTTGGGTCACATTAAGCTGCTACTTCCATGTATTGTTTTCCTGTTGCAGCTGGCAAGAGATTTCTATATAAAAAGAATTGTTTCTTCTTGGCTCCCCACTCCTCCCATATGGCTTTGCAACCTAAAGCCTGATGTCATAGGTGTTTTTGCAGCTGTAACCGAAAACGTCACAAACACAGAACTCAAAAATCAGACAGGGAGAGGCAGTGGGGAGAAGGTGGTATGCTAAAACTGCATGTGGTAGGATGCAGAAGGTTTAGGGATGTGGATGGTTTGGTACAAGGCCTTTCTGTCTCATTACAGTGCCAGGATTTTGCCAGAATGTCTTCTGTTTGGAGGGAAACCTCTTGTAGCAAGTGGGGGCTAGCAGGCTTGGGTCCTGGCTCTCTGGCTGTTGCAACTGCAAATGTTACAGGGCCCTTCCAGAGATTTATTTCTCTGCTGGTTAATCTGCTTAATACTGAGCACAAGCTGTCCACATGTAGACAGCTGCAACGTTCTCCAGGTGTGGCTTCTCCAGGTCTTGCTTCCATTCAACATACTCGTAAAATGTGATCATTATCTCTGTGGTCCTTTAGATTTACTAAACGAATGCTCCAAGCTCATTTGGGTACCGCTTGGGAGACAGGCAGAAGGTGCAGAGCCCCCTCGCCCCAGCCAGAGCACTGTCACACCAGTAACGGCCACACTGGGAGCAGTGGTTTGGGGTGATGGAAGCTGTTTCTGCCCTGTTCCCTGATACTCCCTTGCCACAAGGGTTTTTCCAGAATAGGTCTGTTGTAGCCCAAGCAGACTATGGAAGAAGGGGCTCAGATTAAGCTCGGCAGCTCCTTGGATTGCAACACCGGGTTCTTTTGTGGCCAGCAGCACACAGTATGCTGTGCTTTCATCTCTTCCAGTGTGACACTGTGGGTTTGCTGTATAAATAATACAGGTGGAGTACCATGCTCTCTTGTTTTGTTGGTATTTTATACAAAGTTTGGTTTCTTATCCAGAGCCTTTATGTGTCTGGTCTCCTGTCTGCAGGGTGGAAGTTGAGGGGGTGCTGCATGCTGTGACAGTCGGTCAGGGAACACGTGGGACGGGTTTGGCATCTGCGGGAGCTGGGAGGCACTGTGGCACTTGCCTATTTGCCAGAATTCTGGGGAACAGTATCACTAGTTAAGCAAAACTGGTATTTAAGCTCTTCGGTTCAGAGCTCTGCAGCATAGGAAGAGTTTATAGAGGATTACTGCTAGAAGCTGTCAGCTGTTGCAGGAAGCTCAGACATAATTTTTAATGATTTTTCAGCCATTGCAAAGGCGAGAATATAATTTTCCAAGAGACCATCAGGCACGCTGTGCAGAGAAGGGACAGTAAGTAGCACAGGATCTGCTGCAGTCTTTGTTTCAGCATCCGTAGGATGGGCCTCTGGCTGTAGCAACTATATTTACATTTGAGGAAGGCTGGTGGATAAAAAATTTCTGATAGCATCTTTCAGCCAATACTTCTGGTGCTGGAGATGCTCAGTTGCCATCATCCTGTTAACATGGTGATCTCAAGTGAAGCTGGGAGTCCCCAGCCAACTACTGCTGCACACTCCTAGCTCTCCTGAACACTCCTCGAAGAAGCCAGCTCAGAAAGAGAGTCTGTCATCAGAGAGAGACCAGGCTTTACTGCAGCCCCTTCCCAGCACAGCAAAGCACACACCAGCAGCCCAGCTAAGGGCAGACCAAGTGCTCTGTGTTAAGCCTGCGCATGAGTTGAGTTGGATGCTGGCCAGTATTTGATACATCATATAATAAGGCTTTTTCATGCAAATCGTTTGTTCCTTTTTATCCCTCAGGTTTGAGACCAGCAGCATGTTGTGCTTGGGGTTTGTTGGTTTTTTGTTTTTTTTTGTGACCAACCCCTTGGAGAGGTCTACTTGCCTTTGTCTCTTCTCCAAGGTAACAAGTAAGAGATGACAACAGTTATTTCTTGCTTCTGACCTCCTTTTGGAAAGGCCGAATTTTGAATGTGCAACATACCCAGTCGTTAACCTGCAAATTGCTGTTTGTTGGGGAGAGTTTGTGTTTGGGCTGGTGGAATTCACTGTCTGCAGGAAATTTCTCTTTCTAAAACTGGTTTTGCTTCAAATCGTAATGCAAAACCCCAACATTTGTATGTGGTCTGTTGAGTTGAAACGGTATCTTGCACACACAGAAAAAAACTGAGCGTTTTGGCATCCATAGAATAACATTGCAACATGAAGTTGATGTTAAAGTGAATTTCTAAGTATGTTGGAACTAATTGAAATGTTTTCCTTAAACTTTATAAGTTACTTTTCTGAAGGACCTGAGATGAAATGGACATGCTTCCACAAAGCTCTTCATTCAGGACAAATGCTCAGGAGACCCACTTTGGTTTACTTTTTAACCAGACTACTCATAGTTTGGGGGGGATAGAGCACCGCTTGCTTTACCCCCAAGCTGTAGCTCTGCCTGTTAATCACGTCCATGGCTTCAGATTGCACTGGCACGACGAGCCCACGAATGCAGTATGGCATCCAGACTCAGCTGCTGTCCGAAAATGCTTGGGCAACATCCGCTCCGCAAAAGCCACCATGAGAATTCCCCGGGAGCAATTTGTGTTTCAGCAGCGCATTCATCGCTGCCTCTTCCGTGGGGTAACCTGGACCCTCACCCCGAAGCCAAGTCCTTGAACAAATCCCCTGCGTTCTCGCTGTGGAACAGCGGAGAACCTCCTTAAGAGGAGAGAGGGGAGGAGAGAAGGTTGCTCTGGCTTATAGCAACCCCACCTCCTAGTTATTTCATCTTCCTTACAAGGCTAAAGCGAGAAGCTTTCCTCTGCCGCCTGGGTCCCTTAAAAGCAGCAGAGCAAGCCCCAAGGATCCCGGTGGAGCGGAGCTGGGATGCCAGGCTGAGGAAGATGGGGAAGGAGGGACCGCTGTGAGCCCTGCACAGAAAGGTGGTGCTCTCCAGAGAAGTGTGACAGCATCCTATGAATCCTAAAGCAAGTCTCCATTGATGTTGATCTTCCAGAGAAAGGTGAAACCAAGCACAGAAAGAAATCACGGAGGGGGACAAAAGTGCAACCTGAGAGGTAAATATGTTTTTCATTGGGAAAAAAAGCAAAAGATAACTGGCTTTATTTTGTTTGAAAATCATCATTGTAAGCAGATGTCTAAAACTGGGGACTGGAAAATACCTATACTATTTGGTTTGACTTCAACAGCAACACTGCATTAAAAAGTCAGATAAACAGATGAATACAAGTGTCCCTGAAGAACTTTTGAGTTTCCTCTTTAGGTGTTCACACCTGGAAACTTTTTTAAAATCTGCTTGTCCATTTTGCTCTTTCTGCTATTACTAAAGGCTTTTGAGGATGCAGTATGCATGTTACTTGGGGGGGAGCAGGGAAAAGAAAGCAAAACGTGGCAGAACCAAAACCTAAACTACAAATGTGGTAAACTGTCTCCAGTGAGACATTTTGGTCTCACATACCCCTGTTCTTGTAATAGTGCCATTTCTTCAGAAGGATCCATGACCTACTGAGCTGGAATGTCTGTTGACATCTGGTTGAGGTTACTGTAGCTGGTATTTGGGATTCAGGGTTGGGGTTTTTTCCAGTTTAATTGAAACAAGCTGAGATTGTCTACAGATTCTATTAATTGTTTCCACACTGTAGTCTCTCTGAAGAGTAATTCAGTGATTGTGGCATCTGAACAGGGAAAGAGGAAACACTTCGCTAGTTCAAAACTGCAGCTGCCAGTGAAAGGCAGCGTGGCCAAAAGGCTGAAGTCTTTGCCCCTTTTCTGTAAGATGTGCCAAGACAGATGTTTTGCAAACACAGTATTATTGATTTTAGCATCAGGTATAGTGCTTGGGTGTCTCATTTACATCTTTGCAGTGCTAGAGGACTTAGAGATGGTTTTATTCAGCAGGTAAAATGAAGAAGTGGCCTTTTGAGAATAGCTGCTGGGAGCTGTGACAGACCAAGAGACCAGAGGATTACTACATAGCTCCTGCAGATTCTCACCGAAGGCATCGGGTCAACCATCCAACAAGTGTCTGCCAAGCTCTGGGTTCAGCAGCCAAGGATGGAAGTGCTACGCCGTTCCTCAGTCTTTGCTGCAGAGGTGATGGAGGTTTTCGACAGGTCTCCCACTGACAAGGAGCTTGTGTCCCAAGCCAAGGCTCTCTGCAGAGACTACATAAATTCCAGGCTAATCCGAGCAGGTGTCAGCTGGAGCAAACCAGAGTACAACGCTCCGGTACCTGGCGGTAAACTGGCCGAGGTGTCCATCATACTGCTGCAACTAGGTAAGCCCCTGAGGCTATGGGTGGGAACTGAAACCTGTTGTGGGGAGATTCAGCCCAGACTAAGGTTTCTGGAACTGATGAGTGCCAAGAGGCCTTTCATGTGCTGACAGAGAGGATTTTCTTTTCTCCTTTGGACATTTAGCTTTGGTTTTGGTGATGTTCCCTAAAGAGCTCCTTTGCCTGCACCTCCTCAGTCCCTCGCAGCCCTGCTCAGCACAGCGTCTCTGCAGACCTACTCTTTTTCTGAGGACTCACAACACCGTAAAAGAGCAATGCAGTCCAAGAACCCCCAACAGCATAAGACTCCAGCTGAGTTAAGAGTTTTTCACAGCAGTTTCAGTAGTCTTTCTCAGCTTGGCATTAGGTAAACAGGTCTTGCAGTGCTTTCTCCAGACACAGATGCCATGATGCAGCCCTAGCTGGTATCTAGCAGAGAATTGGTGCCTCTAGACTCTAGCTTCAGCAGCTGCTCGCCCAGCTGCAAGGACATTTAATGTGGGGGTAAATGCTTAGACTGCTTGTGTTGGAGATTGTATAGAACCTGCTTTGCAGTGGCACCGTGTTTAATTTTCCTGAATCATTCTAAATGAATCTGACATCTGAATGCTGACTGCTACCTGGCCTTTGGCTTTGGATGTTAGCTTCCTGTATGCTGAAGTCATCATGCTGATTGTCTTTTGGGATCTGGATACCCTTGTTCTTGGGAGTCGCTTCCAACATCCCTTTTTGCCTGAAGGCTGATATCTTAGTTCACATCTGGCTTGGAAACTACCACTAACATTTGCATTTGATTTAATTACACCAAAGTTCAAATAAGTCTGGTTGAAGTAACCTTTAGCTGAGCCTAACCAAGTCAGGACCAGGCTGGTGTCCTGGTCTCATTTTCAGTTTGATGTTATCTCAGATTTCTTTTTAAGGCATAGTTGTGTTTCCTTTAACAGAATTTTTTCTTCCATTCATTCTTTTTCACTCTCCCATGTTGACTTCTATTTCTGTTTCCAGTGGTTGTTCAGTTTTCAGGTTGTGTTTTTTTTTTTTCAATCTCTCAATCTCACTGCCTCTTTATCCTCCATTTCTTCCCTGCCTGGGTTGGGGGTTGAGATTTGTTTGCTTTCCACCAGATCTTCTATGGGTGACCCAGGAGCATGTTAAAGGGCTAGCAGGTGGCAGAGTGGATCTGAAGGCGTCTCCTGGATGACTCTCCTGTTACTTACTCACATCCAGATGGAATAATTTGGCTGATAGTCCAAGGATCTTGGTGCTTCTCTGAGCAAATCTGTTTGGAGAGAGCCATGTGGTACTCATGCAACAAGAACAGTGAGCAGTGCTACTTATTAGGAGGTTGCAAAGTCTCGGGGAGCCAGAGCTCATCAGCTCAACAGTGAGGCTTAGCAGATAATTTGAGCAATTAATGAGCCAGTGGTGGTAAAACCTAATGAGATGCCTATTGACCAAATGAGATGCCCCAGACCAGCCTGTTATATGTGTCAGAGGTCTGGTCTACCTGTACTAGTCTGTGCCCTGACTGAGTCCCAGGCAGGTGCTTTTTCACCTCTGCACTAAACTTCTGCAGGTGGGAGCTGTCACTGCTACCCTGCTTGTCCTTCGTGGCTGCTGGAGGAAGGAGAAGCTCAGAATCACACTGCTTTTCTTCCTGGATGCTCTTGTCCACTCTGTGCCCTGCTGCAGGGCAGGGCCCACCTTAACAGCATATGTGACTCCAACCCCAGCCCAAAGGAGCCCTGGCCTTGTCTGGGGCTTCCAGGCACTGCTGGTTGAAAGTGACAGGCTTTCAACTTGGTACTGCTCCCAGCCTCCCATGCCTTCCTCTTGGCTAACTACAGGCAGGGCTATCCCCATTTCCTCCCATTGACAGGGAAGCCTGTGCCCTCCCTGTGAGGAGAAAACTGGTTGAGTAGCACAAGTAAGGTTTCCTCTTATCAGGGCTGGCCATGTGTTGGAAGGGTTTCCTCCTGCCATGAGGTTGTGTGGGACAATCCCACACGCACAAAGGGCCAGGAGAGGTCGTCTGGAATCGAGCTGGGCTTTGCTGAGTGCCGGTGCAATGAATCAGGGGTCAGTCACTAATGTCTCTGTGACAACTCCTGACTGGGGTGGCACTTTTTTTGGTTTTGTGAGGATCAGCTGCTGGGATGGAAAGCCCTCCTCTTCTTTCCCTGGGTGCTCCAGAGCACCTTTGTGCAGGAGAAGGATGTGTGTCCCACATCTAAACCCAATAGGACAAGGGACCTTGGTCCCATGCAACGTTTGCATTGTGTAATGCCGTGCACCCCTCATTAAATATCTGTGAACCCTTGTAAAGAGAGAAATCCATGGGAAACTGGGATTTATTAATTCTGCTGCTCAAAACTGATTTGTTTTGCTAGTGAGAAAAAGCTTTACTGCTCTTGTCGAAGCTCCATAGCTCAGATGCGTGGGAGGAGATTCTCGGCTTGTCCTTGGTATTTCCGTCTCGGTCTTCCAGCTAGCCCAACACCTTCAGCCATTTCCCAGTCAGGGAGAAAACAACCTGGAGGTGAAGGCACATGGGGGGGCAGTCAGGAACCTTACTGCTGAGGAGCCAGCCAGGCAAATGAACATCTCCTATGTGAAGGAGAGAAAGAGCTCAGCGCCTGTGTGAGCATAAAATAGCTGAGCTGAGAGTCTGCTCAATTAATGTTGTGCAGCTCTGGGTGGGTCCTTGGCTTTCATCAGCCTCCAGCATTCTCAAGTCACTCTGGAGGCTTTTTTTTGTACAAGTCTGATGGGGTGCTGAGAAAGGTTTTTTGAGAGATACACCCTTTGTAGACCTACATGACTTCTTTTCACTTCTGAAGAAAAATGAGATGGTTTTGCTTATCAGAGGATAAGGAGGAAAAGCAGGCAGCCAGCCTGGGAACATAATTTCTGTCGGGGATTACTGAAGGCACACCAGTGGTACAGCGGGGCCACTGCAGGTCCCTGCTCCCTTTAGAGGTCCCAAGTGAAGGGGATATTAGGAAAGCAGGGTGCAGGTGTCGGGGTCACATCCAAATGACCTGAAGCGCTCCTCTGCCTGTTTCAAATGGAGCTGGGCGTAAGCCTCTCTGCCTGGAGAGGTACATGGGGTGGCCCCAGCTGTAATTCCTGCATGGTGAGAGCAGGACTTGGTGTTCTACATGCTGACTTCTGACTCTGTTTCCAGGGGACGAGCTGGAATACATTCGCCCCAACGTCTACCGGAATATCGCCCGCCAACTGAACATCTCGCTCCACTCGGAGACAGTGGTGACAGACGCCTTCCTGGCAGTAGCTGCGCAGATTTTCACTGCAGGTACCGTGCCCTGACAGATATGCAGACAGGGCTGGGCGGGAAGGAACAGGATGGGGCCATGTCTCTCTCAGAGAAGGCATGTTTTTGGGATGGCCTTGCAAGGTGGGGCCTGGTTTCTGAAAGGGCTGTGGGCCATTTGGCAGTGTGCCCTGATTAATGATTTAATGAGAACTCCTCTATGCTCTTGTTCTGGCAGGGAAATGCCATGTTTTATTATATCCTTCTGGAGGTTCTTGCTCATTCTAGAAGGCATTGCCTGCCCTTCCTTCTTAGGAGGTGGTGTTACCTCATTGCACAGGGAAGTCACTCATTCCAAGCTCCTTTGCTCACCATTGGCAACAGGAGGAGGTTTGTTACACGGGAGTCTCCCTTGCTCCAGCTTGCAGTGATGCTAGGAGCCAGAACCAACTCGTCACAAGGGAGTTCCTCTCTTCCTGGCTCCCTTTCCCTCAGCCAGAGCCACATCTGCAGTGGAGCTGCTGCTTCCCATTGCTGCTTCTCTCTTCTTGTAGGCAGAGAGACGGGAGCCTCGGCCCTCAAGGCTTGCTGTTCAGACAGGCAGGTGTTGTCAGCTTCTCACTGCTGAAAGTACTTCTGTTTCTGTCTGATCCCAGAGATCCAAATACAATATACACTCTGAGCTGTGTTCCTCAACTTCCCTCAATCCCTGCAGACTGTATTCCTAGTGGCAGGCATGGGAAGAGAAACCTTTTGCATAAAATTATTCATGTCAGGCAAGGCCTGAGACGGTTGTAGGTTTTCTGCAATGTCTTTTAGCATTGTCCATGGAAGGGACGGTAGGTGTTAGACACTGGAAACAAACAAATTAGAAAACCCACCACAAACCAAACCAAAAAGCTACAAAACCCCAAACCCATAACCCAAAGATAGCTACTTGCTAGCAGCATGGTAGTGTGAGAACAATGGATCCTGCAGCATTGAAATGGGAAGGGTCTCAGGAGGCACCAACTTGTGCTGCTTTGGAAGAGTAGTTGGTACAGAATAGAAGTCCAAGTTTCTGCTTTAGTTTCAAATCAGTTTCCTCATTCAAACCCTTCAGAATCAGCTATGCATCTTTATGTATATTGTCCTTATGTGTCTGAACTGCATGGGAACCCTGGACACCCTGGAGGAGCCCTGTGCTGGACTTCAGATCCCAAGTGTGTTGAGGTAGAGAGCACAGATCCTCTCCAGAATCACAGCAGACAAAATACATCTGGAAGGAACTTCTCAAGCAGCAAGTAGGTTATCGTATTAGATAGCTACAACATAGATAGCTACAGCTGACAACATCAGACCTGGCCTACCTCCACCACGGAAGTGACCCAGGGAATGAAACCAGAAAGGTGGACAGCTCTGTCCCTCGTCTGGGGATGCCAGGCTCCATAAATGACTGGCTGCACGGGGGGTGGATTCAAACCTTCCTGGTGCTATGTATGCTCCATATTTTCTTCTTTCTCATCTCTGCCTCAGGGCAGCTAACAGGATAACTGATGAGTGTTGAAGTTGAGGCTGTGTATTCCATTGCTTTTCTCAATTCATTGTGGTAATTTCTCTTGCTAGAGGGCTGCTGAGTGGCAGAGGGGGAGGGGTTTGCTGATATTTCAGCATTCCTGGATTCCAGCTGCAGTCTCAAGACTCAGCATTTAATGCTAAATCCAGCAAATCAGAGTTGGCTATAGCAGCCAGACATTCATTCCATTTTTTTTTCATAGTTTAGAGGAAAGAGGCACTTATTGAGCAAGAAACCCAGAAACTCAAGTGCAGCCCGAGTTTTTGTGCCAGTTACCAATGGCTAAAGCATCTCAGGCTGTTTTTCACTATCCAGTTTCTAAAGAAAACAGCTATAGTCTGGCCCTGCAGTGCCAAGACATCTCGGGGAGCCCCATTAGTTACTTGCAATGCCTTCCCAGCAATGGAGTGGGGATTTTTGACCGTATCTTTTTGGAGAGGTTCTCCCCTTTATCTTTTATGTCACCTATTTTCACATTCTGGTCTTGTTTTGAGTCTTCACACAGTACCTCAAGCTGTGCTCGCTTCCTGTCCTGCAAGTCTTGACTAAGCAGGAATCCTGGGTAGACCTCTCAAGAAAGCAAGACTGAGGACATCTGGCATCCTTCTTGGTCCCACTGCATGGGTACATTGTGCCACGTTCAACCTTACGGCATGATCTGTTCCAGTTTAGCAAGGACAGATTGTTGGCATTAACAATTGCAGCAAGATTAACAGTTGAGAATACAGGCAGAAAGTGAGCAGGGTGCAGAGCACAGCAAGCCTCATGCTGTATTTTGTTTGCCTGTTTCCATACAACCTGTTAGCTGTTGGGAGCGAGGAGAAATCCTCTGCAGTGAAATTTCTCTGGCACTGCAGAGCCTCATCTTGCTTTTGGGTGTTGAAGGGCCTGTTGAAGGATGCCTGTGAGGATGCCACGGGTTCTGCTGGGAGGCCCAAAGCTGCTCTGCAGGCAGCAGACTTTCCGCTGACTTTAACAGGCTTTGGATTGGGGCCTGGCTGAGCCGGCATTTGCATTAGCTGTTTAAATAAATCCCAGGAGGAAGGGGTGGCTTGATGGAAAAACAGACAGAGGAAGCTGCGTTTCCATTTCCTAAACAGTTTCTTCTAGCTGGTGATTGCTGCTGGGCACAAAAGCACTGTCAAAGCTTTCATTCTGTTTTTTGCACTCTTGTAGGTGCCCTTTGGTTTTTAGTCAAGAGTGCTTGGGCTGACGTGAACCCTCTGCACAGGGACACGTGGTTAGCAGGTTCCCAGGAGGAAATACTTTCCCCAGCAGGAGTAAGTGCTGTTAGAAATGCGTCCTGCTGCTTCCTCATCACTTTGACTTTGAGTTGAGCTTCCTGCCATGTTGCACATCCTTCTTGGCATCTTCCTCTGCACCAGAGGAGAGCATGTGGTGTCTGGCTGTGTTCTGCCAGCTGTTGAAATGTAGCACTTGATCGTGTTTCTCTTAAGTCTGATTTGCAAGCTTGGCTTTGATGCTGTGTGGAGCAAAGGGAAGTTTATTTGAGTAACATTGGATAGTGTGGTGCTCTGAGACCTCACAGTCAAGTCTCATGGCTTCTTGAGCTCTCCCCTGGGGCAGGCAAGCTGATACACAGCGAGAACACTTTCAAGAGCGGTCCTCTCCTGCTAATTCGTTTTCCCTCAGGCTTGCCAGTGTTTACATACCTTCAGCTCTGTGACTGGCCTCAAGTCTGCAACCGGTATTTCTTATTTTTTAACATGCCTCCTAAGCAGATCTTTTTCTGTCACTTTTTCAGATTTCTTTCAATCCATCTGTGTGAGCAGAAGTTTCAGAGCTTTCTCTGCTTTGGTCACTCCTTTCTGGATCAGTTTTACATTCCCTTTTGTCACTGGCTCCTGTGTATGCACAGTGGGAAACTATGAATAGATTGTCTCGCTCCGTGAATACTGCCTGTTTCACACGATGTAGATGGCAGCCAGACCTTTGGAGGAATTTGCAGCAAGACAACGTGTCTTCTCTGCTCTTGTGCACTGTCCGAATGCAGTTGCAGCTGATGCTGAGGGATGCATCGAGCTGGGGTCACCTTGACCTTGTCCTGGCCATCACAGGGGGCAGAAGTACTGCCAGATTGTGCTCCTCTACTGATGCCAAGGGAATAGTTGAGAGAGAAAAGTTAAAGGAGCTGGTAAAGTTCACAGAGGGGCTACAGTGTCCTGTTCTCCTGCCCTGCCTGGGTGGCTGCTGGAGCCCTCCTGGGGCAGAGCCATCAGCCACAGGCATCACCCAGCTCTGGTCCAGAGCAGATGTTGGAGGTGTCTGTGCTTCCTCAGGGTTCTCCTACAATGTCATATACAACCAAGAGCATAAGCTGTGCTCAGATGAGGAGCTGACACCATCTTCTGCCCCTAGCAGCAGCAATCAGAGTTTCCATGCAGAGAAGTCGGGGCAGGGGTTTCCTCCTCTCCCGCCCCTGTGGCCCAGCTCAGCTGGCAACAGGAAAAGCAGATCAAAAGATTGGTTTGACCCTTACAGGCACACTTGGTAAGGAGGAGAATAATGGGAAGTGACCACTGGGCCCTCCACATCTATCACCACGATAAGCATCGACCAACAACTTGCCCTTTTTCTGGTATCTGTGTGAAAGGGAAAGGGGCTCTGTCCATCTGTTGGGGAAGCGTTCACCTTGCACAGGTCCTGCAGCAGGCACCACTCGGTAACAACCTTGGCAGAGAAGCCAGAACTGAAGGACTTTCTCTTCATCCTCCCCAGGAAGGAGACTCCTGGACTGACATGGCTGTAGAGCTTTCTATGGTATGGAAATTTATTGAGCCATTATCATTCCGAGGTTGTGGATTCACTTTCCAGTAGGAAAAAAAAGTGTAAGTTAAGTTTTAAATAAAACTAATCAAGACTGCAGCTGTCTTCCTCTACCGGGGTGGCCTCAGCCCCCTGTCAGTCATAGTTACTGCCATGTGAATATCTCAAAGCTAATGGACTTGCTTCAGACATGTAAGAAAGAGCCCTGTCAGTAAAAGCTTGGGAATAACCCAGTGAACTCTTCCCTGGAATTTGGGGTAATGCTGGTTCATGTAGCTCAGGATGCAAGGAGCCACGCTGCTGCAAAAACTGGCCTGCACTGAAACTGAAGCTGAGCTCCAGGAGATTGTGGTCAGTGAGAGGTAACCCCTTAAAGCCTCTTCCATTGGGTTCAGAGCTATTGACCTGCCACAGGACAGCCTTTTCTTGCCAGGAGAAGCCCCCGCTCTAGTATTTTCTGTGCATTTTCTTAGCCTCTTCCTGGCTTGTTCTGCTGGCTGTCATGGTGACACGCAATGTGAGAAAGACAGATAAATTGTGTGAATACCACACAGGCAGTGAACTTCCTGAGTGACAGTGGGGAAGGGATGCCACAGGGCCTACACAGAAAATAAAATGAGAGAAACAGCCAATTTAATGTAACTTCCTCTGATCTTGGGGCTAGTGCTGATGAAGGACACAGTGGCACAGGAGACCCTGAGCTGCTGCTGTTACTGCTGCTACTGAGCTTCACAAAAGGATCACCCATGGATTTCAATCTTATGTCAGTTATGAGGGGGAAAAAAATACTTTTTTTTTGGAGCACTGAACCAATTTTCCTCAGTCTAACAAAGCCATCCCTGTGGCTGACACCCAAACAGTTTCTCTAAACTTTAGTATTTTTATTTAAAAAAAAGAAAAGGAAGGCAAACCCTAGAAGTATGAGTTTGAGTGTCCCCTTGTGGGGAGCTCTGCCACATGTGGACAGGCGTGAGGGGTCTGGAGCCCCATCACAGAGATGGGTCAAGGACCTGGGAGGGCAGTGAAGGAAAGAGAGAAGCTCTTCACTTGTATTTGAGGGTTTGCTTTCTTAGCTGAATGGATTGCTGAGCACATCCAGCTTCCAGGCTGTGTGTTTAACCCCTTCTGCTCATTAGATCTAATGATTGAAATAACCTTACCTTCCTCTCACCTGTTTTCTTCCCAGTTGCAAACTAGAATGAATAGTTTTCTGTGGTTTTAAATAACAAACCACTCCCTGGCTTCTGGCTACGTTTGGGAGAGACCTTGGACAGGCTGTATAGTGCTTGTCAAGTAGGGCCCTTCCAGATAATAAAGAAAGGGTGAGGGATTAAACTTTCCAGTGTAATCGAAGGAAATCCATGTGTCATCAGGCTGTGGCAGTTCTACATGGGTGCAGAAGGGTTGCATTTCCAGGTCACCACTCCTGGTAAAAGCTGGGTGAGGGACTTCTGGCTGTGGTGTTAAGGCATGGAGGATTTATGCCTAATGGTGTTGGTAAAGTGCAGGGGAGACCCAGGGAGGTTGGCAGGTACCCAGAACTGGGCTCGAGCACTTATCGCTAGCACTAACAGGAAGATGACTGCTGCTGGGATAACATCCATGGAGCATTCGCTGCTGGCTGGTCAGCCCAGCAGGAAGGCTGGGGTTTGGGAGATTAGATAGCTGGCCAACACTCTGTCCCTGCACTGCCTTCAGTGGGTTAGGATGTGCAGTGTTAAATATCTTGGGCGTAGTGGCCGGATTTTTGAAGCTGCCTGGTTTTTGGATGGAGCCTGGAATGTTCTCCTTACGTCGAGCAGGAAACCAACCCTCTTGGCCCTGTAGCTTTGCCTCCCTTTTTTGCTCTGTCATCATGATAGAACCAAGTAAAGATACTCATCCCATGTGCTTTGTGTGTCACATTGAAAGAGTCTCTTCTGTTAAAAAACAGGTGCTTTCTCTTATGGGTGACTAAGGGTTGCACTGGCAACAGAAAGCCCAGGTTGCTCCAGCTCTTCGAATTCAGCCACCTCCTGTGATAGCACAGCAACAATATGAACCACAGTGGGCACATCTTCCCTACTTTGATGATGCCTTTGGGCTGCTATCTCCAAAGCTGTGCACCCAGTGCAGAGATGGGGTCAAAACATGCCTGGGCCTGCCCGTTTAATTCTGCTTCTCCAGGTGGAGAGTTTTCCCCAACCCTGGTTCCCTTTTATTTCTTTGCCTCCATATTGGAGATCATACAAAACCATGTCTACACCTGAACTCCACCTGAACACGCCATGCATGCGTGCAGCATGGGCACATGTGATGAAGGAGAGACATTTCACTTGGTTATTAAAGACTGGACTATATGTGTGTAAATCTGAATGACTTTTCTTCTTGCCATAGGCATAACGTGGGGCAAGGTGGTGTCTCTGTATGCTGTGGCAGCTGGGCTGGCAGTGGACTGTGTGCGGCATGCACAGCCAGCCATGGTTCACACCATCGTTGACTGCTTGGGAGAGTTTGTCCGCAAGACCTTGGTGACATGGCTGAAGAGGAGAGGAGGCTGGGTAAGAGATGCTATCTGACTAAGCTCGCTTCCAAACTCAAAATAGCCCTGATAACTGAAGTGAGAGTGCCCCCATTGCAGCTTTGTTAGAGAGTCACAGAGTGATGGGGGCTGGCAGGACCCTCTGGAGATCCCAGAGTCCCACCGCCCCAGAGCAGGACCCCCTGGAGCAGGCTGCACAGGACAGTGTCCAGGATCATGGGGTTGGAATGTCTCTAGAGATGGAGACTCCCCAACCTCTCTGGGCAGCCTGGCCCAGGGCTCTGCCACCCTCCCAGGAAAGAAATTCCTCCTCAGGGTTAGGTGGAACTTCCTCAGGTCCAGTTTGTGCCCAGCGCCCCTTGTCCTGTCCCTGGGCACCACTGACCAAAGCCTGACCCATCCTCCTGAACCCCACTCCTCAAGGATTTGTCAGCACTGAGAAGATCCCCTTCAGTCTTCTCTTCTCTGGGCTGAACAGCCCCGAGTCCCTCGGCCTCTCTTTGTCAGAGAGATGTTCTCATCTCCTCAGCACCTCCATAGCCCTTTGTTGTCCCCTCTGCAGTACTCCCTGTCCTTCCTGACTGTGGAGCCCAGCACCACACACACCATTCCTGATGAGGCCTCCCCAGGGCAGAGCAGAGGGGCAGGAGAACCTCCCTGTTTTGCTGGCCACACTTTCCTTGATACAGCCCAGGATGCCATTGGCTTTCTTGGCCATGAGGACACACGGTTTGGCATGGTCAGCCTGGTGTTCTCCATCACTCCCAGGGCTTTTTCCACAGTGGTGCTCCCCAGCAGGTCAGCCCTAACCTGTACTGGTGCCTGGGGTTATTCCTCCCGAGGTGCAGGACCCTACACTTTGCTCTTATTGAATCTCATAAGATGACTCTCTGCTCAGCTCTCCACCTGTCCAGATCTTGCTGGATGGCAGAAGAACATGGAATAAGATTGTCTTCCACAGCCCTGTGGCCACAACCCTTCTACTTACATCAGTGCAAGGCTCCATACAGCTCTGTTACTACCTTGTGGTCCTCTCCTCAATGACATCAGCTCTTCTGGTCATCAGCTTCTGGTGTGGCTGTGCTAGACTAATTCAGTCCTGACCCACCAGTACCACTTCCATTCCTGACCTGAAAGCTCTGGACCTGCCAGCAAGAGACCGCAAACAGGGCTCATACTCTTGGGGTCATCCTCTTGGTCAGCTGTTTCCTAGAATCAGAGTGAACGAGGCCTGCCAACTTATTTCCTCTTTTTTCTGGTCCATAGTTCCCCAAGTCAAAGCTCAGTGTATTAACCTGACTTCCCACCACACAGGATTTTAAAGGGTTGAGAGCTCGTGCCATTCCCTGCCCTGACGATGCTCCGTGAATGAGCTCGTGATGTCGCTCAGGTTGTGTCAGACATTGTCTGACAGGCACTCGTAACACCCATCGGCAGTGGAGGGCTCGCGGCTCTGTCACTGGCCTGCCCCGAGACTGTGGGTAAGGCACGGTGCTGCTCCGCAGAGCAGCTGATGTCTTTGGTTCTCTCTGTGTCCAGCAGGAAACACACTGCTCCTGTGAGGATGGTTTGGAGTAAGAGCCTTACTTGGTGTCATGGGGTAGATAGGCTCCTTCCTAGTGTTGTCCCCAGGAGGCCAAGAGAGCTGATTGGCCGGGTAGCACTTGGCAGCTGGGCTGGGTCCACACGGAGCAGGGTCTCTGAGCGGGTCTGGCAGGGGTATGGACACTCCTTGGAGGGATGCAGCCAGAAGCACTGTGGTGTCCTGTCTGAGAGGCAGGGGGTATCAGCCGTTGGAAAAGGGCTCAGCACACCGAGGTGAGTTCAGGAGAACCTGTACTTCAGTTCAGCATCCATCTTGTTGTGTCCCCATCCTTCAGCAAGGCACATCTCGTGAGAAAGCTACTGCATAAACACCTCTCCTTGTTTTCATCAAGCAGAACTGTTTTCCAGAAGCCAATTAAATTCTCAAAACATCTCTTTTGTTCTAATACTCCAGCTCCTATCTATGACCTTTGGTTTTGCACATTCATCAAAACACAGAGGCCTTGCCAACAGCAGGGGCTTTCCTATCTAATCCCAGCCATTCAGATGCTGATGCAGCTCAGCTGAGAAGTTCCCACAGTGTTCTACCTGTCAGATGCTGCCAGGAGCTCAGCACTGCCATGTGACAGCGCTGAGCTTATGGGATGTCTTCTTCCCAAGGCATGCACTCTTTCCAGACTGAGCCACTGCAGCAAATTCCCTCCTTTCCAAGAGGTGACATCTATTCCTGAGCTGTCAGGAAATAGTCAGGTGCCCCACCCCACACAGACCCAGGGCGGCGGACGGGTGGTGCCTTTTTCCAAACCAAGCATTGCTCCTCTGTGCTGAGACTTTCCAAGTGTGCTTGTAGCTGATACAGTCACCTAGTTCCTCATGGAGTGAGGCTCCTTTTGGGTGGACAGCAACTGGGAAAGTAGCATTGTTCTCTTGGCTCTCTTAGTGTCATTGCCACCTTAAATCATCCCTGGTGAGTCTAAAACTGTGTCACCTTGAAACCAGCAGAGTCAGGGAACTGTTTGATCGGGCTGAAAAGAAAACTTTGATTTGAATGTCCTGATCTGTTTGCATCCACACAAATAATTGTGCTGAGATAGGTGATGGGGATATCCAGGGAAAGCAATTGATTAAGCAGCACTGTTCCTGCCTCAGGATCACTTGAGGCTCACGTTAAATGGGTACCTCTAGAGCTTGTTGAGATGTATCCTCTGAAACAATATTTCCTTTGGAAAAAATCCAGTTCCTTTAAAGTTGAAACATTCCAGAGGAATGTGTCTCTTCCTGGGCTCCAACTATTCTTTTTAGTCTTTGTTTTGGTAAAATATGCATGTTCTGAGTAGTTAGCATCTTGTTTTCGTTTTTACATTATATGATTACATTTCAAAACAGGGTGTTTTGATAGTTCCAGATGGATATTTCTGGGAAGTTTGTTGCATAGTGAACAAGCCACAGAAGTGGTCCCCTGACCAGAAGTGTTTTTTTGCAGCTGAGACCATAAGCCCTGCTCACCGCTAGCTCCTTGTGTTGGTTGTCTCTCTTGGCATGGCCAGTACCTTTCTGTTGGAGTGGCTGAAAGCTACGCTGCTTGCTCTCAGGATCTGGCCCTAAGAATCACAGACTGCACTGGGTGGGCAGGGACCCTCAGAAGCCATCCAGTCCCACACCCACAGTGAGCAGGGACACCTTGAACTGGAGCAGGTTCCTCAGAGCTTCATGCACCCCAAGCCTGAATGTCTCAGGGGATGGGTCCTCCCCCACCTCTCTGGGCAGCCTGGGGCAGGGTCTCCCCATCCTCAGAGGGAAGAACTTCTTCCCAATGTCCCACCTAACACTGCCCTGATGGAGTTTAAATCATCGTCCTATTGCTCCGTGCCCTTACAAACAGTCCTGCCCAGCTCTCCTGTGGGCCCTCAGGGACTGGAAGGGGCTCGGAGGTCTCCCCTGAGCCTTCTCCAGGCTGAGCCAGCCCAACTCTCCCAGCCTGGCTTTGTAGCAGAGGTGCTCCAGCCCTCTGATCATCCGTCTGGCCTCTTCTGGACCCACTCCAAGAGGTCCATTTCCCTCTAGAAATGAGCAGTTCCTTCAGTCTGGGAAAAGGCTGCTAATCCTCCTGCCATCTTGTGCTTCCATCAGTGTTCTTCCTCTGGATAAGGGTACTGCAGCATGACATTTCCCAGCCTTGTTCACAAAGGGGCCAGACGAAATGACTCTGTAGTGGGGACCCTTTAATCTGCTGCCTGACCTGGCTGGTGGTTAGTTTGTCTTGGCGTGGAGTCCGTGTTTCCCCTGTGGCCCTGTCCATTATGTATCAACTCAGGTTGAGGCTGCCAAGAGGAACCACCATGCTCTGAGCCCTTCCACTGTGGAGACCTTGGAAAGGCCTTTGAAAGTCTCTACTTGGCAGTAGGTGCCCATATGGCTTCTGTAGGGTGGAGAAAGCTCCCATGGACCAAAAGACCAAACTAAAAGGCACCTTGTAGCAGGAACACAGAAAGTTTAACCCTCTGAGGCATCGTTTCTCCCTTTGGAGAGTTTTCTGCCTTGGTAGTGGCTTTACAATAGAACATAAAGATTTAATATTTTTTTAGCAGCTGTTCCACATATTTACTACAATTTGCACAGAACTTGAACATGTTTGAATAATTAACAGGTGGAGATCAAACTGCCATTTCAAGTTTATCAGTGCCTCAGAATGCTCCAAGTCCTGTTTTGTTAAGCAGCTTTGAAGTTTTCAGCTCCAGTGCCTTATCAGGTCTGCTTTATTTGGGTGGCAATAGCTAAAGCAATTGTTCAACAGCTGAGCAATTTTGTTTATCTGACCAAACACCTTACACATTTGTAAGTTCTCTGGCTGCAGTTCCTCTTGATTAGCTGCAGTGAGGTCACAACTTTTGGTAGGACACTGCACAGCTTCAAGGAGATGACCCTTTCTCACATGGAAGTTGAGCAGCCGTGACCAAGCTGGTGTGCATATCTGGGCCCCATGCCTGCTCCTATGAGGCATTAACGTCCCTCAGAGCTTAGATTTCTTATCCATTGGCTACTCCAGCATCTGAATATGTGTTCAGACAAGGGCCTGAATGTCCTGACTTCTCTTGACTAACTAGACACCTTGACACAATTGTGGTTTAAGCTTGTTACCATGCCATTCCCTAAAATGGGACAGGAGGAATTAGTTTGGACTTTTTTGAAATGCAAGTAGGGCAAGCTGGCTAAGACATCACCAAAAGTGTTCAGGCACACTTTGCCTTCCTGCACAACACAACCAGTGTGCCCATAACCACCAATACTATATTGCAGCATCTCACAGAATCGCAGAACTGTCGGGGTTGGAAGGGGCCTCCAGAGACCATTGAGTCCAACCCCCTGCCAAAGCAGGTTCCCTAGAGCAGGTCACACAGGTCAGTGTCCAGATGGGTCTGGAATGTCTCCAGAGAAGGAGACTCCACAATCCCCCCTTGGCAGCCTGTCCCAGTGCTCCATCACCCTCACCATGAAGAAGTTCTTTCTCACATCAGTGCAGAACCTCCTGTGGTCCAACTTGTGGCCATTGCCCCTTGTCCTGTCCCCACAGGCCACTGAGAAGAGGTGGCCCATCTCCCTTTGTCTGCCACACTTCAGATCTTGATAAACATGGAGGAGATCCCTCTCAGTCTTCTCTTCTCCAAGCTGAACAGCCCCAGCTCCCTCAGGCTGTCCTCGCAGGGGAGATGCTCCAGGCCCTTCATCATCTCCTGTTAGGCATTGCCATGGCTGCTTGCTAAGTTTGCTTGTGCTTGTGTAGCTACAGGCAGCAACATTTCCATGCTCCGGTGTTCAGCCTCAGGAGCGCTTCACATGCTGCTTCAGCTTTCTCCTGTCATCTGGTTTCCTCCTGTCCTTGAGTGCCTGCATCCATTCCTCCAGCAGCCTCCACTTGTCAGGTATTTGTGGGCTTAGCATCTCTGAATGCTCCCTAGAGACGGGTGGCACGGGGTGATTCAGCGTGCCAGCCTTCCAGACTACCTTGGGAGGGAGGAACCGCTGGCACTGCCTGCCAGGCTCTTGAGGCTGCTCCTGTTGGCAGACCTTGGGTCTGCAGAGGGCAGTGGGGTGCAGCCAGGCTTCCAAAGGAGAAGCTTTGGGGGCTGATGAATATTTGCCCTCATGGAGAGCTCATTCTTGCTCACATTTGCAGTCCAGAGCTGTTCCTGAAAACCACAGAAGGTTGACATGCTGTTGGTGCTCCCGTTGGTACTGCAGTCCATATCCCCTTGTGCCAGGCTGGAGCTGAACCACAAACACAATTAGATTACTGGCAGAACTTTAATTTGTTTCCCCCACCAGAAGATGCAGTTTTCTGTCTACCGCTGTCCTGTTCGCTTTACCCTCTCCATTTTCCACCCTCTCCTTCCAGTGCCAGCTGAGATCCCATCTTCATGAACTTGCTGGATCGTTGTTGTTTTTTATGCATCGCAGGGCAGCTTCTGTTCTTGTTAACACTTGAAGCTGGCTATCCAAGCAATCTTCAGATCTGGCCCACGTGTCTGGGAGGCATCCCTGCCAGCATACATATTTCCACAAACAAAGCTTGCATTGCTTTAGATTTAAGTAGTGAGTTCCAAAGAAAACATTAAGGCAAGAGGAAAAAGTGCAAGCGACTTGAGCTGATGTTAACCAGGCCAACCTCTGGGAAGCATCTTGCTGTGTAGAGAAGGGTGAGAATGCTGATCCTGCCAAGGCTTCCCAGCCCTTCCTTTCAAAAGGGAAAGAAAATGTCTTTTGTGTAGCTATTCGTTAGGGAAAACAATCCTCCTGCCTCGTTTCTTTCCCTGAGGGTGTCTGGAAGGGGGGACGCTTCACCTCGTTGGTGCAGGATGAAGGAAATGCACTTGGCAGAGCTCCTGATTGAAAGGCTGGCAGTGGGTGGAAGTGTCACAGCGAGCATTCGTGGCTCTGGATGGTGGCAAAGTGATGGCCGTTGTGGTTCTGGGCATCTCTGACCATCTGTCTCTGTTTCCTCCTCATTAGGCAGACATCACCAAATGCGTGGTGAGCACCGACCCCAGCCTTCGCTCCCACTGGCTCGTGGCTGCTGTTTGCAGCTTTGGTCACTTCCTCAAGGCTATCTTCTTTGTCCTGCTGCCCGAGAGATGAACCTGAGTCGCCAGGTGCAGCCCCCCTACCCCACCTCCTTCCCCGCTCCAGAAGCAGTGGTAATGGCAATCTCTGAAGAGGAAGAAGAACTGGGACAAGCAGATGCCTTGTTCTCCTCTCCCTTCACCTGGGAGTGGATGGTCAACCACAGTCTCCTTTTTCTTTTGGTTTTTTTTTTGGTTTTTTTTTTTTTTTTCTTTGCAGCCACAGGAGCCTCCCCCACCATAAATCCTTCCCCAAGTCTTGCTTCCCCGGGGGACTCGTGTGCACAGCGTGGTCATTGCCAGTCCCAGGGCACGCTGGACAGCACTGTGTGCAGCGTGGGCAGTCACACCGCTCTGCCTTGTGGCTGTGTTGCATGCTTATCCTAATGCTAGGCAGAGGGGAGGGGGAAGGGGAGACGATTCGAAATGGGATCCCTCCCGTGCTCCGTGGCATTCCCTTGACTCACCTCATGTCGGTTCTTGTTACATTTGTGCTTGAGCTCCATCTCTGCCTTTGTACCTAACCTGACTCGGTGGGTGCTGCCCGCAGCGCGGTGGAGGGGATAACATGGCGCAGGCTTTCAGCATGATAAAACCAAATGGAGCCATCAGATGCTTCCCCACAACTTGGAGATCTTGGAAATCATCTTGGAAATCAAAGAGGGGCAGGACTAGAGCACAGTTGCATGTGATGCCATTTTCAGGTGTGTTTCGGTGGCCCCTCTTTACTCAGCTTTCACGCTGTTTCAAGCAGGAGAGTGAGGGACAATGCTTTCAGGGGACAACTTGGGTTGATTTTTGTGGTGAAGAGAAATGTTTTCTCCACTGAAGTTTTGTCAGAGCCACGTGTAAGTAGGAGAGACTGGAGAGCACGGGCAGGAATTGGGGAAATGGGAAATGTTGTGAAGGGGGAGAGCTGTGTTACAGTAACTGATTTATGTGTCTCCTTTAGTATCTTCAAAAGTACAGTTCATAGTTGTCTTTGTGGTAAACAATAAAAGAAAATAGGTGGTGTTCCACTGTTGCAGGGGGTATTGTATTTGTTTCCAGAGTTTAAAATTCACAAGAAGGCCAGAACGGTGCAGAGACAAACACTCGTCTCATGCTAACAATACCTCAGCTTTTCCCTGGTTCAGACATGTTAATGTGTTACAAGTACAACTCACCAGGTCCGTGCGAGGACTGTGACCCGTGTCGTGACCTTGTCGGAAATACGCTGTGTGCACCAACAGAAGTGGGGTCTCACTGCTGTCAGCAGGGTGAGGCCGTGGAGCCTCTTCTCTGCCAAACCTCTCAGGAGACACCCTGCTTGGTGCCTTGCTCCTGAGAGCCTGGTGTCACAGAAGAAAACACAGCTGGATTAAGGACATGGAGCATTCTTGGAGGTTTTGTTGTTTGTTTCTTCCGATTTCCCTCCATCTAGAAGTCACAAAGGGGTTTGAGAATAAAGCAGAGCCTTTACCTTTCCGTTACAATAGTGGGCTAGCGAAGGTTTCTGGTAGCAGTAGTGCTGTGCTCTGAGCAACAGAACCACCAGCAGAGGAAAAGGGGGTGGTTACACTGTTGCCCCATCCTGTTTTTAACCAGGCTTGTCTTTAGCAGTGCCCCTGATGCCCTGACACCAGCCTTGCCCATCCTACTGCACCCACAATGAAGGGTGCTCCTCCACCTCAATCCACTTGTATTTTGTTTCAGCAGTTATGCGTAACAGAACCCTTGAAAGACAACAGTGAACCCCATCCCTGACCCCCCAACACAAACACCAAGAAGGGGAAAGCCTCCTCTCAAAGCTGTGTGCTGCCTTTGACAGCACCCAGGCAGGCTTTGAATGTGCTAGGAAAAGTCAGGGGTGGGGGTGGTAAACGGACAGAGTTCCTGGTGTGGATGCAGCTGGTAGTACCCTGAGGTTGGTGCATTTGTGTGTGCATGCATAAAGTTTGCAGCAGTTCCCCAAATAAAACCAAATTGCCAAAGGAATAGTTTCTTGGGTTGTTTTTTCTTTTTCCTTCCTGATGTAGTTATAGTGGCATTAGGGGTTTCGCTGACACCTCTCTCACTCGGGGTTTTCTGCCTCAGATTCCTGATAGATCTGGCCATGGAAACCTAGACCAGGCAGAGTGTACGTGGTGAGTTAAACTAATAGTGCTTCGAGCAACACAGCGAGGATCCCCTCTGGTCTGTGGCACATCATACAGTAAGAGCAGTTCTGATTCCTCACAGGGGGATGCAGCTTCACTGTCTTCAAGGAGCTTACGCGAAACTTGGCTGGTTTTCTGAAAATGCCCCAGTGTGCCTAGACCCTGACCTGGACACCTTGTCGTGCCTAGTGTTTGATGAAGTCTAGTGGAGCTAGAAGTCCAGCACTGGGACTTGTAAAGACCTCTCTAAATTTAGGTGCTGTTTGGCAATGGCATATTTGGGGCTGTGATTGCTTTCACAGAATCCCAGAATGTCAGGAGTTGGAAGGGACCTTGAAAATCATCCAGCCCAACCCCCTGCCTGAGCAGGGTCACCTCGACTAAATCACACAGGAACGCGTCCAGATTGGTCTGGGGTGTCTCCAGAGAAGGAGACTCCACAGCCTCTCTGGGCAGCCTGGCCCAGGGCTCCCTCACCCTCACAGGGAGAAGGTTTTTCCTTACACTGACAAGGAACCTCCTCTGCTCCAGCTTGGACCTGTTGCCCCTTGTCCTGTCACTGGCCATCACTGAGAAGAGCCTGGCTCCATCCTCCTGACAATCACCCGTTACATATTTACAGACATTAATGAGGTCACCCCTCAGTCTCCTCCAAGCTTTCTTCAGCTTGGAGGAGACTGAGGGGTGACCTCCCCCTCAGGTCACAGGTCACAGGCAGCTCCCGCAGCCTGTCCTCACAAGGAAGATGTTCCACTCCATCACCTTGGTGGCCCTGTGCTGGGCTCTTTCAAGGAGTTCTATGTCCTTCTGGAACTGAGGGCCCCAGAGCTGGACACAATGCTCCAGGTGAGGTCTCACCAGGGCGGAGTAGGGCAGCACTTTTCTTGGTAAACAAGTGGTACCAGCGGGATTATTATGGAGTTAAACTCATCAATTAAGTGGTTTTAACAAGAAGATGATGCTAAGCCAAGCCAAGCAGCGTGGCTGGAAAGGAATGTGTGTGGGTGGGAAGAGGGTTACAGAGGCAGGTGAAGGCAAAGGCTGGACGCGGCTGGTAACACGGTGAAGGGCCCACGAGCAGGTTTCAGACTTCTCGGGCTTTCTTCTGTCCCCTGGCATGTGCTAGTCCCTGCAACAGACATCCCAGAGCTCAGCAGTGTGCTGCTCTTCTGCTGGGTGTCACACCAGCGTGGAGCTCTTTCCCTGCTCACTCTACCATGGTGCCCACAGCGGCACCAGCCCTGCTACTGAAACAAACAGCACACGGGATCGCTGGTGTTCGGAGGGACAGGCTCCAGCCTGACTCAGCCAAATATTTACGTTGTGTCCAGGCTGAGCTGTGCTATTTAGGCGTCTCGGAGTATTTCCAGAAGTCCTCTGCGGTCTCAGCAGTCCTGTGGCTGCGTCACTTTTCCCTTTTCTCTTTTGGCCCATCCTACCTGTTGGGACACATCAGGGTTGGGTGTTTATCACCCAGTAAACATTTTCCTTGGATGTGGTAGGTGAAAGTCCTAGGAGCATGTCTGATTTATTTAGCTGTTAAAGAGAGACAACCAAGAACCTAAGTATCGAGGTTAGTACTGTTGAAAGCCTAGTGGCTCTATCTCTTCCAGCATCAAAAACTGCACACCCCTCCACCACCCCACCCCAAACTAGCCATCTCCCATTTTCCTCCCAGTGTTCCCAGTTATCTGCTTGGGAAAATCTGCTTCTAGCAGAAGTCTCCTTAATTTTTATTTTTCCTAAGGCCATTGAATGTTTAAGTGAGACTTAGCCCTGCACAAACTGTCTTGGGGAAGGGGGTGTGGGTGTGTTGCTCCCCATCCCCACTCACCTTTCCATCCACTGCCCAGTTTCATCCCCTTGCTGAAGGGCAGCTTTGGCAGAGGGAAAGGGACAGATGCCTTTTAGCACCGGGAAACGCGGCAGTCGCTCAGCACAAGTGAAATCCAGCAGGTGTGTTCTGCCTCCTGCCTTGCTGTCACTCCAGCATGGCTGGGGATGTGGGAGGAAGGCAGTGGGGCTGGGTGGAGCTGTGGGAGACTCCCAGGAGAAAGGGCTGGAGGTGTCACCATCAGCACCATCATGG
Organism: Heliornis fulica; assembly: GCA_013399135.1. Taxonomy (NCBI): domain Eukaryota; kingdom Metazoa; phylum Chordata; class Aves; order Gruiformes; family Heliornithidae; genus Heliornis; species Heliornis fulica. The sequence continues at coordinate 35,817 of VXBZ01002910.1, forward strand.
AGGGTTTTCCAGATTATTTTGCGGTAGAGGGGCCTGTGCGCTGTTATGTCCGGCAGCTGGAAGGTCAGAGAGCTGAGCCTGAAGGAACCAGAGCTTCTGCCCTCATCTGTTCTCAGCAGGGCTCAGTATGCCCTCCAGCACCATCATCGTTCTCAGTTTCCTTATTACAGAATCAACAGGAATTCTGCTCTCTCAAACAGGTAAGGAGCCCAAAAGCTGTCTCAGTGTGGGTAATTCAAGGATGGGCATCTGAGCAGTGTCCTAGATATGACACTGCTTCAACCACAGCCTCGCCTACGTCTTGCCCTTGTCAAACACTGGCAGGAGGTTCACCTTCTTCAAAGCAGTGAGAGAAACCCAAGTGGTCTCAGTCTCGCACCAGATGTCACTTGTGTTCCTGCACTGCTTTTTCTCCTGCAAATGGAAAGAAAACAATCAGTGAAGCCCTTAATTTATCACACATGCATCTGTATTATATACTGAGCTATGGAGCAATAGTGTCAGGGAGCACTTTGGGTTTCCTGGAAAATCACAGTATCAAACTGCCTCATTTTCAGACTTGTTTAGAGCCTGTGAAAAAGCTCTGCCTGTTGGGTTGGGGTTTTATTTTGATTATTATTCTCCTTTTAATGTGCAAATTCTGCAAGAACGGCTTTTATGCGCACAACCGAACTGAATCTGAAGTAGGTTTCAAGTCCCTTAGATGGTCTTCAGGAAAAGACCAGACAGCTTTGCTGTCTCTCAAATGTCTTTATTGTTGTTATTTTTAAATCTAGTATTTCTAATTTTGAGAGGCCTGCATGCACCGCAGATTGATTATTGTCTTAGGGCAACATGAAAACAATGCATGCTACTAAATCAAAGACAAGAAAACGGTAATTTAATGTACCGCCAATTGAATCTATAAATTTCTTCTCTGCAAGTGGTTTGCCAGATGGAGTTTAAATACTCCCTCAGAAGAGCCTGTAACCTCTTTATCTCTAAATATTTTGACCCACTGGGATTACCAGCCCCCGAGCGTGGCTAACCAGAGGGAGCCCTGGCTGAACTTTACACCCTCACCCAGGACCTGGAAGTGCACTGCACGTTCGAGCAGAGTGTGTGGGAAATAGAGAGCTCCCGGGTCAATCACACGACACGTAGTCCATGTTCAGGCAAGGTCAGATGGAAAAAAGCCAAAAAATTTCCCATTTCATGGGAAGGAAAAAAAAAAAAGGGAATTTCCACTCCCCTCACTGGTGTATTGCAGAGCTGTAGCTCTGAAGAAATTTCATCTCTTCTTCGCTGCTGCAGGAGGACTTCATGATCAGTCCCTTCCTGACGTCAGGGACTGAGCTGTGAAGCTCAGAAAGAAGCCCTGAAAGTCTCTATCATCTCATTTACAATTCCCACTTCCAGCCCCATATCATGACCTTCACTCCTATGTCTGTCATACACCACACTGAAGCAGACAAGGTGTGTCTTCTGCCTGCAGGAGCCCCCATTCCCAGCCAAAACACGACTTGCACCAGGCTTCAGGCAACCCATGACCCACTTTTTGGTTTGGACTTTGGAGACTGGTGGGCAGTACTGGGTCTGATGGGAAATGAGAGGGCTGAGCCCTTGGCAGGATCAGGCCCTTGGACAGCTTGTTCCATCCCACCCCACAAGGCACTCCCTAGCAGTATCTTTCATTAAATACATTTAACGGTCTCAAGTTGCACTAGGAGAGGTTCAAGTTGGATCTTAGGAAAAAATTCCTTCGCTGAAGGAGTGGTGAAGCATTGGCACAGGCTGCCCAGGGAGGGGGTGGTGTCTCCATCCCTGGGAGTGTTCAAAAAATGGGTGTTCAAAAGGGGTTCAGTGGCATAGAGCTGACAGTTGGACTTGAGGATCTTGATATTCTGTGATGCTGTGATTAGGCAGGAGCTGGAGTTCCCACAGCTGGTCCCTGAAGATCCATTTTCCTGATGCTGCCTTGGGACCTGAACGTTGAACTTGAAGCCCTCCCAACATCAGGGAGTCAACTTTTCACTCCTGACACAGAGGTGGGAGTTGGCAGTGGCGCAGCACCTGTGGTGTGGACCATTTATTCCTTTTTCCCACCAGAATTGAGCACAGCTATTCCAGTAATCCAAGAAGGGGATTAATAAAAAAGAAATCACAAGCCTTTTATGTTGATCTCCTTGGCACTTCAAAAGAAAACCTAAATTCCCAGTAAGCTGCTAGAACATACTTTGTCCTCCCTTCCCCAGCCAGGAGATGGCTGGGTCAGCCCATCTTAAGCCCAGCAAGCTTCCGCTGGTAAACCCCCTCGCCTGCGCCATCAGGCTTTCCCTCTTGCTGCTCTAAGTGTAGGTTTTCTCCAGACTCTGGGGAAAGGCATCCACCCCCACAGCTCTCTGACCTGGCAGGTTGTTGTGTCTCCCGGCACAGACAGCCCTCGGGTGCCCTGTGGCAGAGCGGCATGCCTGTGGCGTGCCCGCAGTGATGACCCCACGGCGTTTGCCCTCTGACTGGGGCTGCCAGTGTGTGTTTGTATGGGGTGGGAAAGGAGAAAAGGAGAAAAACCCCTGGCAGTGTCATGCTCAGAGCCTCTCCTGCCTGCCCAAAGGATGTGGGTATGTGGGGTACGCGTCGCTATCACCTTGCATTGCTCACCAGGCTGAGGCATGCCCTGAGCCTGGAATTGGTGGCTAATGGTGGATCACCAGAGGCTGGGAAACGATGCTTTGAACATGTGTGCGCGTGGGTTTTATGGCTGAACTGGAGAGCAGTGCTACTGGAAACGCTTACGCGCTGTGACGCAACGATATAACATTCTGTCTCCGAGAGAGAGCAGAGGACACACAAAGTGAAGCCAAGGCCGTATATTATTCTGAGCAATAAACCTACTGCAGTCTGAGACGGCCTTCCCGACGCTGCAGCGCACCAGCATGACAACTAGAAATACTGTGCAGCCGCTTTGCTTAACTGGAGCAGCTTGGTAATCAGTTAACAGTAACAGAGGGTAAGCAGTGTGCCCTGTTTGATGGGGTGTGGCCTCGGAGCGTCAGGGATGTGTGACATCATTCCCGTTCCCTCCTGGTGGGTGGGCAGCGAGACGGGATGGCATGAACTTGCCCTCTGAGGTTGGAAAACGTTTGGCTTGTAGGAGTGACTGCTCAAGTCTAGTTACTAACCATTCCCAGCATGAAGGAGAGCTGGGTGGGGTTCATAGCGTTGAGCCCTGTGCCTAGCGCAGCCTCCCAGCCTGTCCTTTGCCTGTCCTCTTATTTCCCAACCGGAGCTGGGAGCGGGAGCACGCAGCCATCCGGGCCATGGGTAAGGGCACAGCACCTGTCCGAGAAGCCATGGCAGTGAGGGGGCAGCTTGGCATGCATCAGGGCTGGCACCCTTCACATTGGTGCTGCCGCCATGCCAAGGGGCTGTTCGGGTTTGCTGCCTCCCAGGTCAAACCCAGCTCCAGCATTGAGCAGAAACACACCAGGAGCCTGAAGTGACAGCACAGTAAGATTAATTTGCAGTTAGTGAAATCGGCCCATCTAGAAGGTCATGAAATCCCCAGTGCTGTAGGAAGGGCAAGGGGAACGCTGCAAGGAGAGCAGGGTGGTCCAGGAGTGCCCGTGGATTCACAACGGCCTCTCAGTGTCCAACCACCTCGCGAAGGCAGCTCCACACTAGCAGCATCTGTTGGCTGCCTGTATCTATGTCCGCAGACATAACGGTTGCAATCAGCCTCTTTTGAAGAGACGGAGAGCAGCTGGGAAAACATTTGCCCTGTTCCACAGAGCGTTATTTACATTGGGATCAGAGTGATTCAGCACAGAGGCACCAGCCCAGGGCTGGAGGCAGTGCTGCACTTCCCTTGAACATGGGGTTGAGGATTATATCAAAAGTGGAATTTAATCCCACTATCCCTCCCTTGAAAGATTTAACAAAGTGCCTCTGATTTATCTCAGCAGCTTCTTCAAAGACAGTAAAGGCCTCAGGCTTTGGAGGAGCGAAATGCTGGGCGGCCTGTCTGGAGGAAAGGTTTGGAGGGGTCTCTGCGGGGGGACAGGAGGAGCCCTGACCCACTTGCGGGCTTCTCCTCGGCCTCCCCCAGCTGCGGCCGGCTCGGCAGGACTGCGGGGCACAACGTTGCTGGTAGCTGCAGGGCTGCACTGCTCCAGCACTTCCTGAGGAAAAGGCCCACGGAAAGGAACAGAAAATGCGTTCAAACTCTCGGGGAACAGCTCCCTCTGACCCACAGCACCGAGCTGCTCTCACTCCGGAGCTGAAACCCAACAGCAAAGGAAGGAGGAGCACTGAGGACGTGAACAATGGATCTGATGTCCTACATCTGGGCTGGAAAATACTTGACACCTTGAAGGCATCAAACAGGACAGAAGAGCTGGTCTCCACCTTTAAGGGCTGCGTTAGGTTGGGTGGCCAGGGTTTGGTAGCTGCAGGTTTTGGGGCTGCAGGGGCAGCTTCATGGGCAGGGGCACAGCCCCCCTCCCCAGGCTCTTCTCTGGGGGCTGAGGGTACTCTGCTCTATCACCATTCTCCCTAGGGGGGCAGGGTCACAGTCTGCCTCTCCAGGGGCTGAGGGGACTCTGCTCCGGTGCCTGGAGCCCCTCCTGACCCTCCTTCTGCACGACCTGCGGCTGCAGAGTCTTTCCCATCTCCTCACTCCTTGCTGCCAGGTTCTCCCTCTGTAACTCCGTTCCCCAGAGGTGCTGCCACCGTCACTGATGGGCTCGGCCTTGGCCAGCAGCGGGTCTGGCCTTGAGCTGCTGGTGTTGGCTCTGTGGGACCCAGGGGAAGCTCCTGGCAGCTTCTGCAGAAGCCGCCCCTGCAGCCCCCCACTGCCAAACCCTGGTCACCCAACCCAACCTCAAGGGGAAGGAGCCTTGCCGACAGTGCGGGATGGCTGCTGTGCTGGGGAGCATCCTTCCCTGTCCACGAGCTCTGCACTTGGTAAGCCAGGTGTCCTGGTCGTGGTCCTGAGCATAACATGGGGTCATCATCGATGTGGTTTGGAGTTGTATGTCCCCAGCAAATAAAAAGAAGTTATTCAAAGTCACCACTGTTCAAAAATTGAGGGGGGGGAGGTGGGGGGGAACTGACAGACGGAAGATGGTGGTTGGAGCTTTGTTTCCTTTGGAAACCAGGCTAAAAATATCGCATTGCAGGCTGGTGGCTCTGGCACAGAGAGCAGCGTGCAGGGCATCTCCTCCACAGCCTCTTCCAGCTAATCCTTGTGCCAGTGCACACCACCTCACCGCCTAAGAGCCACCGGGCTGCCCAAGCCTGTTTGGTCAAGCAATAGCTCTGATCCTTGTCTCCTGGGATTTTAGCACCAAGAAAGGCTGGGTTATGTCATTGCTGGTGGTGTTGCTATCTTGGCAGCTTCAGGGCTGCTGTAGGACACATGTGGTGCCCATGGAGCTGTACTTCTAGCTGCCTCTCACCCCCTCTCTTGCTTGCCCCATGCAACTTTTCACCATATAAAGCCCCAGACCACTCCACATGCTTCAGATGCTGATCACCTTGCTGCTCCTGCCCGTTTACATCTCTTCCAGGATGGAGGTATGAATCCTTGGTGGAATGCTCACCTGCATGGGCATGCTCAGGGGCAGCGAGCCTTCGCGGCCTGCAGCGGTGCATCCCCCGATGTGTTGCGGCCATGCTGCCAGCAGTGAGACCTTCTGAAGGGAAATGAAATTATCACGTGAGATCTTGTCAAATCCTCTCGCTGGCGGATGAGACCCCTTTACTTTGCTGATTTAAACAAACAAATAAATAGAGGCAAAGCCAACAAACCTCAAGGAAAGGAGATCTGGCTTCTCACGTGCTCTTGGTCCCACATTTGACACAAGTCCAGCTTCCAAAAGACTTGTACCTGACGCTTGTCTCTGGCCATGATTTACAAGGAAAAGCTCATGCATGCGCAGGGAGAGAAGTCTGAATCCTCCAGGTAAGGAACTGGACTCCACATTGTGGCCAGAGGTCTGATACTGTGGGTTGGATGGCTCAAGCAGCGAGGACACCTGGTGCCCAGTGACTTTGCAGACCTGGGACATGAGGCATCATCCCAGGGAACAGAAGTGCGCTGGGCTGTATGTGCTGCACAAACCTGGCAGCCCACACGGGCTTGAAGAGTTTGGCTGTGTTTTCTGTAACACCTCCCGGGAGCATGTCTGAGCACCAGACATGAGGCATCATTGCTGCTCCTCCCTTCCACAGCCACCAGCCCCGGTGCCCCTCGGGAGGGAGCAATGGCTGGAAGTGGCAAGGCTGAGTTTGGCCAAAGGCTTTTCCAAATACAAGAATGAAAAGATGCATTTGGTGGGCGTGCTGGGCGCAGCGGTAGCTCCTTGAAGAACGCCGCTAGCCTGGCACAAAGTGCAGCATCACCCAAATCTTACCATGCCTACAAGCACTGAGGACCATTGTGTTCATCCACCCAAGAGCTTCAAGTTCAGCGGCTCACGGAGGCATTCCCAGTGCTCAGCGGGACATGTGGGTCTCCTCAGCAGAACCCCCCACCATGAACACCCTCGGGGTTCCGAGCCATAAAGACAGGCAAGATCTCCAGGTAGCACATGGGGCCAGAGACAGCTTACAGAGCTGTGAGGACTTCACGCCAAAACGGGGTGCCAAAGGCTGCTCATCTAGTGGGGTGGGAATAACACAGGAGTTGCTCTGTCTGGGCTCTTACGGAGGCTGAATAGCACCCAGGGCGCAGGGTTGAAGCCCAAACAGAGTAAGAAATGTTCTCATCTAGGGAGCAAGGAGGCTGCACCTGGCAGGGTGACAAGGCTCCTTCTTTACTGACTCATTGCAGAAGAACGGCTTCGGTAAGCAACATTTTGGGCTTTGCTGTGATTTCAGAGGGTGTGAACTAGAAAATAAATAATTAAAATCCAAGGAATCCACTTGAGCCCAATCAAGACCAGAGACCACATGGCTGCGGGCTCAGCCTCACGCTGCCACGAAGAGAGGGATGAGCTGCCACCCATGTGCCATGGGGAAGTCCAACACGGTCATGGAAGCTCCTGCAACAAGAGCCAGGTTGGGTCTGTAAAGTGTTGTCATGAAGCGGCACGGGGATTTGAGTGCGGCTGCGAGGATGTCCTCCTCCCTCTCCCCTGCTGCTGACTCAGCCTGGTGATCTCACCCCGCCAAACCAGGAGGGTGACACCAGTTGGGCTGACAGACAGGGGACATGCTGACCACACAAGGAGCCGCCGTGAGTGAAAACATATCTCATGGTGATCAGTGTGAAACTCTGACCGGACAGGAAGGGACCCTGTCTTGGGGTAAACACAGGGTATCACACACCTCCTGTGTTTGGTGGAGAAGCAGAAACTCCCCCCGTTTCCAAGCTCCCCATCCAGGGACAGGAAGCTCTGCAAAAGGTAGCTGGCCTGTTGTTCCTTCTGAGTAAAGCCACCAGAGCTCCAGAGCGGGATGTCCTGGGTTTGGAGCATCTCTGCAGCAACCCGGCGTGCGTGTGCTGCTCCGTGTCACTGCGGTGCTCCCCTGGCACCGACATTGGGAACAGCCCCAGGCCCACCACCTCGTTCCCTGGTGCTGCAGAAAGCGTCTGGCCAGCAGTCACGGACACCACAAGTGTTCAGGACAGCAGTTTCTCCTCAGAGAAGGACTGTTTCCTTTCCACGCCACCTTGAAGCAAGCACTTCGGAAGTTCAGGGCTGCGTGGCTCCATCAGCTTTTTGCTGGCTCCCTCTTCATCACTTTTCTCCCTCATCTTTCTCGGAGTAGCTCACCATCAGGAGATGAAGACTTGGAAAGGGTGGCTTGAGGCTGCAGCCTGGACTGCTGCTGCCCTCTCCTGGGTCCGAGGCAGCCAAAGAACAGGAGGAAGATTCTCTTTAATAGGATTCCTGTGAGCTTGGGTGCAAGGTCACCCTCAGCGCCATCTTGGGGGGCACACCGGGAACCGCCCTCGGAGGATGCCAGATCGCGGGGCGCTGCCAGGGCTGGGTGCTGGGGGCTGGCTCGGACGCATCTGAAGACTTTGTGTCACCAGATGCCTTCATGACTCCTGTGAGGGCTGTGTCAGGAAGGGGGTGGGAGGTGACCCTTGGTCAGCCTCGCAAGGTAACGGCTGTGTTAGCCTGGCACTGGGGGTGCTCATGGCTTCTGGCCTCCCTTGCTACCTGATCTCTCCAGGATGGCTTTATTGTAGATAGCAGGATGACCATGAGCCAGCAGTGTGCCCTTGTGGCCAAGAAGGCCAATGGCATCCTGGGGTATATTAGAAGTGGGGTGGTTAGTAGGTCAAGAGAGGTCCTCCTCCCCCTCTACTCTGCCCTGGTGAGACCTCACCTAGAGTATTGCATCCAGTTCTGGGACCCTCAGTTCCAGAAGGACACAGAACTCCTTGGGAGAGCCCAGTGCAGGGACACCAAGGTGATGAAAGGAGTGGAACACCTTCCTTGTGAGGACAGGCTGAGGGAGCTGGGGCTCTTTAGCTTGGAGAAGAGTAGACTGAGGGGTGACCTGATTTATGTTTATAAATATGTAAAGGGTGAGTGTCAGGAGGATGGATCCAGGCTCTNGACATTCCAGACCAATCTGGACATGTTCCTGTGTGATCTACTCTAGATGATCCTGCTCAGGCAGGGGGGGTCTCTTCAAGGTCTCTTCCAGCTCCTAATATTCTGTGATTGTAACGACCTTCACATTATAGCAAATTAAACCTTATTTCTATTCAATCTCTATATGTTGTAAGTTATAGATACAAACTTCACTTATCCTAAACTTCAGAATAAGGTGACAGAGCTGATAGTGCAGAACAAGTCCACGGGTCCCTCCACCAGTTGCTCACCCTGATGTCACTGCCAGCCCAAACAAAACAAACCTCTTCCCTGCACCTTTTCCTCTGGCTTGCCCAGGCTGTGGCTGTCCCCCACCTAGGACCCCATCCCAGCCAGAGGGCTCTGCACCCTGCCGGATCAGCACCCAGTGCAACAGGGACCTCCCCCTCTGGCTGGCTCCTGATGCAAGAGGCAGGGACCCCAGGGAATGCACCCTCAGCAAGTCTGCAGAACATACCAAGCTGAGTGGTAGGTCAACAGAGGGACAGGATGTCACCCAAAGGGACAGGATGTCATCCACAGGGATGTGATTTCATAGAATCACAGAACTGTAGAGGTTGGAAGAGACCTCCAGAGATCATCGAGTCCAACCCCCTGCCAAAGCAGGTTCCCTAGAGTAGGTCACACAGGTCCGTGTTCAGATGGGTCTGGAATGTCTCCAGAGAAGGAGTCTCCACAGCCCCACCCAGGCAGCCTATCCCAGGGCTCCATCACCCTCACCATGAAGAAGTTCTTTCTCACATCGATGTGGAACCTCCTGTGGTCCAACTTGTGGCCATTGCCCCTTGTCCTGTCCCCACAGGCCACTGAGAAGAGGTGGCACATCTCCCTTTGTCTGCCACCCTTCAGATATTGATAAACATGGATGAGATTCCCTCTCAGTGTTCTCTTCTCCAAGCTGAACAGTCCCAGCTCCCTCAGGCTGTCCTCACAGGGGAGATCCTCCAGGCCCTTCATCATCTTTCTGGCCACCACTGACTCTCTCCAGGAGATCCCTGTTTTGTCCCAGGGAGCCCAGAACTGGACACAGGACTCCAGGTGAGGCCTGACCAGGGCAGAGTAGAGGGGGAGGGTCACCTCCCTCCACCTGATGGCTACACACCTCTTAATGCCTCCCAGGATCCCACTGGCCTTCTTGGCCACCAGGGCTCACTGCTGGCTCATGGCCAACCTGTCACCCACCAGGACCCCCAGGTCCTTCTCCACAGAGCTCCTCTCCAGCAGGTCACCCCCAGCCTGTACTGATGCCTGGGGTTGTTCCTTCCCAGGTGCCAGACACTGCACTTGCTGCTATTGAACCTCAATATCACCTACAGGAATGGGATGTCATCCAAAAGGTCCTGGAGCAGCTCGAGAGGTGGGCCTGTGCAAACCTCATGAAGTTCAACGAGGACAAGTGCATGGCCCTGCACATGGGTCAGGACAATCCTGGTTACCAACACAGGCTGGGGGTGCTGTGATGGAGAGCAGCCTGCAGAGAAGGACTTGGGGTACTGATGGACACAAAGCTGGACATGATCCACAACGTGCCCTCCCAGACCAGAAGGCCAATGGCACCCCGGGCTGCATCACCAGGTGTGGCCTGCAGATCCAGAGAGGGGATTGTCCCCTCTGCTCTGCTCTGGGAAGACCCCCCTGCAGTGCTGCAGCCAGCTCTGGAGCCCTCAGCACGAGGGGGACACAGACGTCTTGGAGTGGGTCCAGACGAGGCCACACGGATGATCAGAGGGCTGGAGCACCTCTGCTACCAAGCCAGGCTGGGAGAGTTGGGCTGGCTCAGCCTGGAGAAGAGAAGGCTCAGGGGAGACCTCCGAGCCCCTTCCAAGCTCCTTCCTTCCCTTTGGCCTCAGTGGGGGCACAGAAGAAGGTGGGTTTGGTGGTCTCCCTGTACCTGCAGCCTCCCCAGGAGTGAGACACTTGGCGTGGGTGACCCACATCTCCCCTGAAAGCCACCCTGCCTGTGGCCAGAGTGCAATAACCACCCAGGACAGAGACTGGAGCTGAAGTCCTTCCCCCAGTCATGCAAGTGCTCCAGCCTGCGGGTATGCGCACAATCATCTCATTTGTGTACCAAAGACCTTCCCAGCTGTGCCACCACATTGTGATGCTGGCGAGCAGAACCCCGTGGTGGCCAGGAGCAGAAGATGGATACCCACGAGGTGGTGCCAGACAGCTGCGAAGGGAGCTGTGTGTCCTCCAAACCCTTGGGTGACGGCTCAACGCCTGCTGAGGGGATGCTCCTCACCTCATTGCTCACCAGCCCAGATGTTTTGCTCACCCCTATTGAAGTTGTCTCCACACATGTGGCTGCTCATCTCACTCCACATATTTAAAAGTCAGATTAACCCACTTATTTAAAAAATCCAGTGCTTTGAAGAGCTGGGGAAGGGAGGAGCTGCTGCAACATGTCCTACCTCTCTGGGCAGGGCAGCCAGAGCACCAGCTGTGAAACTCAGGCATGAGGCCACCATAAAGGGACGCTGTTGACCAGGCCGGACTACTCTGCTACTCGTGCAGCACCACTGCTGACCACCCCTTGTCCTGGTGGCCATGCTGGCCTTGCTGGTCCCGCCAGCCGCCCTAAGAACGGGCCGTGCGTGCAGTAATTCTACCCACAAATGCTCTGCCAGGCAGCGATGGAAAAGTGCCCCGTGGGCTACTAAAAACAAAGACCCCAAGCCACAAACCCTGCCACAGATGGAAACGTAAGGGCCACTGTAAACCTTTTGCTGTCTCTCCTGCTTTCTGGACATCTTCCAGTCCAGCCACGTTCTTCAGAGGCAGGAGAGCAGAAACTGTGACTTATGGCTGGGTACAGGCTGCAGTAGTCAAGCTCCAAGTAATTTTTAGGCACACTCTTCTCATCTGGAGAGGATTCGGCCTGTGAGGTAAAGGGGGGCGCTCACTCCGGGGAGGGAATAACCATCGTAGTCTGTAAAGAGAAGGACATAGGAAAAGCACATTAATTCCCATTTGAAGCCAGCTGCCATTTTGTTGTCTGCTCACACAGTGTCACCAACTGATGCTCACCCCACATTGCTGATGGCCCTGGTGGAAGCAGCGATGACCAGGGCTGGAGAGGCTGGTGCCAGCGCTAGGATTTTCCCCAGTCTGGATGTCCAAATCCTCCCTCAAATGCTGCTTTGGCCTTCCCCTCCTCTCTGCTTGCTTCTCTTCATCCTCCCCAGCAGCAAGGGGGAGTGGGAGGAAGGCAGGAGGTGCCAGGGTGTGCGAGGATGGGACTGTGGTGGCTGGTCTTGGGGACGGAGCAAGTGCCCCCAGGCATTCCCAGTCCCGGAGGGAAGTAGAGATGGCCGTGGGGTGCTCCCTGTCCTGCTGCATTCTGGAGCATGGCGGCTGGGGGGGGGCTCGTCTGTGCCCTGGAGCAGCAGCAGGTGGGGCAGGTGGTGTGTGGCAAGCTGGGAAGCCATTCCACCTGCTTTCCCTCCACATCCCCAACTCCTGGCAAATGCTAGCCCAGACTCTGGACTGCCTGAGAGGTCTCACCCCATCCTTGGGCTGCAAGCAGAGCATTTTGCAGCCACGGCATGTCCTTGGCTGTTGGTGGAGGGGGGCACTGCATGCAGCCTGATCAAAGGAGGATCTATCTCGATGCTCTGAGCAGTATCAAAGCAGCATTGAGCCCTCGGGGGTCCCAACACTTTTGTCCTAGGCTGCCGGGCTGGTCTGGATGAGAACCTCCTGCCCTGGGCTCGCCTGGGATGCTCTGGGGATCCCAGCCCTGCCTGCATCAGGGTCTGCTCGGCCAGTGGGGGTGTGGTATGCCAAAGCTTTGAAAGGCTTTGCCTTAGCTGCTCATCCTCCTCTCCACAACTGGTCCCACAGCATCGCTGTGCCGTGGGCGTGAGGTCTGGCCACCCTTGGCCATCTGTCTGCTGGCAGTCCCGCTGCCCCCCGCTCCATCCTGCGCGCCAGGACTCACCTGAAATCCCCATGGAGGTGGGATTACCGGGCGCTGTCTGGGGCTCAGATTCCCAGCAAGGTTTGTCACATCCCCTCTTGTTTAACTGGATTTTGTTGCCGCCTTAGGCAGAGGAGACCGTTGTAGAAATTAAACTGGGTAGTGGCAGGAGGCTGGCATGAGCTATGGGTGCATGCTCAGGCCAGGGGTGTTTCACCATAGCGATAGCCCCGTGCGGTCCTGCCGCAGCCCCCACCCCAGCCCAGCAAGGGGCAGAGGGCCACGGCTTGCCTGCCCGGGAGTCTTCCTGAGCACCAGCCAGAGCCTCGCTTGGCAGAACACGGGGGCTTGGTGCTGTGGAGGGGGCTTCAGGGGCTGATTTAACTCCCAGAAGGCTTCACACTGGGGTGGTCAGTCCCTGGCTGTGCCCCAGCACACTCCCCCCTCAGTGTCATATAGGGACATTCCATCTCCTGGTTCCACATCTAAAATGGAGTTTGGCTGGGCTGTGGGTACAGCCTGACAGAGAAGAGCTGTGGTTGCCTCCCCAGCACCCACACAGGGACTGGCTGGGAGCTGGTGGACATCCCAGCTTTGACCCATGGAGATAGAGACCAACCTGACAGGGCGGTGAGAGAGCATTTGAGCTTTGCTTCCACTCACAGGGGAAGCACGTACCCTTCAACTGAATCAAAGCCTGGAGGAACAGCCCCTGCTCACCCTTCACCCACCTCCTGCTGCTCCATGGGGGTCTTCCCAAGTGCTAGGGGGCCACAACGAGGACTGCCCCAAGAGGCTTTCCACTCCAGCTGCCCAGGGTGCATGTCTGTGCCACTTCCAGCCCTGCGTGATGGCATGGAGCTGCCCAGGGAGGGCAAAGGGCACAGTAGCTGCCACCCCCAGAAGCTGAGAAACCCAGGGAAGAGGGAATATTCACCTGCACCTCAATGGGGAGAAGCTTCCTGTTTCGAGCAGATCTCGTGCTAGATATAGCTGAGAGCACCAGGAGCCACAGCCCCAGCTCCAACCCGGGGACCTGGACTCCCCTCAGTCCCAAAGCACACATGGTCGTCCCCCCCCACACCCCCGAGGGGGTGGGGGGGGACGACCCCTGCCCCTGCCACAGGCAGCACCCCATGGAGAAGGCGTGCACCCCAGGAGAACAGAAAGCCAGATCCTTTATTGTACACAGTACAGAATGCAACGCAGCTCTGCAGGAGATACACAGCCCTGCGCCAGCAGAGATCATTCAAACCAGTCCTCAGATTAACCCCTTCTGCGCTGACGCCTCAGTTGAACCCATCTTCTCTATGGGGGTTCCCACAACCAAATGCTCCCTACAGCTGAGAGAGCATCCTTGTCTACCCAGAGTTAATCTTCATACTTCCCCCACTCCCAAAAAAAAAGAATTAATCAGTCAGAAACCCCCCCCAAAAATAAATCAAATCCAACGAAAGCTAACTAAGGAAGGGGAAAAAAAACCCAAATCCTATACAGCATTTACAACAAAAACATGTAGCCAAGGGGGAGGGGAGGCAGGGATGGATATATGAGTGGTGGAGGAGTGTTAGAGGTGCAGCAG
>VXBZ01002910.1:62983-87996 GCA_013399135.1 Heliornis fulica
TGGGGGGGACACACGGTCACGGTGCTCCCCGTCCAAGAGCAGCCACACGGCGGGCTCGGCAGACGGAGCCACTCTCCAGCCCCACAGGCCTCGGGGTCCCTTCCGCTCTCCCTGCACCGGGTTCGGCGTCAACAGGGCGGTGCCACACCGGGTCCCCCACGAACCTGGCCAGGGTGCCAGCTCGGGCAGCCCCTGCCCTGCAAGCCCCCCTGTAGCCCACCTTGCCCTTGGGAGGGGAGAATGAAACAGCCCCCACCTGCAGCAGTCTTGGAGCTCCAGACCCCCCAGGTGAGGGGTGGGCAGGAGCACTAGTGGGACCTCGAGATGCTTGGAAGGTTCTGGATGAGTTTTGGCCAGAGCCACGCTTCTGAGCATCGCTCTGCCAGGTGCCTCAGTTTCCCCATCTGTAACAGGGTGCCCAAGAGCTGCCCAGAGCTGCTGCTCATGGAGACCTTGCGTGGCTGCAGAGCAAGACTGGGAAATGACTGCTGGAGATGGGAAAACCAAGGGAGATTGTGTCTCTGTGGGGCGTTGGGGGCGGATTTCTCTGCCAACACTGGGGTAACAATGAGCTTCTGGAGTCATTGACAGCTGCCCCATGCCCTAGGAATGACCAGGGCAGGTCTCTTGTCTCCCATCGTGTCCTGGGTGGGACGAGGGGTGCTGCCAGCACACGCTGCCCACCATCTGCCTGTGTGCAGAGGGGTCGGGGGGGGTGAGCACATAGAGGGCACAGGGTGTCCTTGCCTGGGGGACTGCTCCCGGTGGGGCTGCACAGGCACTGGAGCTCTCCCTTCCCCTCCTCATGCAGGATTAAATCACCGCCGGTAAAATTAGCAGATGACCCAGTGGTGGGTGGGCAGTAGAACCTGGGCCCCAGAGCTGCTGGGGAGAAGCTGGATCATCACAGCACTGGGCACAACTGGTGACCCAAGGTGGCCCCTGCTCAGCACCCCTGGGGCCCCTCATCGCCACCCTGCACAGGGAGAGGTGATGGGGCCAAGCACTGTTGTGGGATGGGTTGGGGGGTGCAGAGGTGTCTTGGGAGGAGATGAATCCCTTGGAGATCCAGAGCTGGAAGGGCAGGTGGGGGAGAGGGGGGGNTGAGCCTGTGCCCCAGTCAGGCACCTCCCATCCCACTGGGGTCCCAGAAGGTGGGCACCCCGGGCCGGGTTCCCTGACAGGAACCCCAGTGTGCCCCAGGACCAGCCAAGGAGCTCATCACCTTTGTTAGTTGTAGTTCATCACCATCCTTTATTTGAGGCAAGGCCACAGCAGTCCGGGTGTACAGGGCAACGCGTGCTATGCTACAGACACCACTTCCATGCAGGCAACCATGCTACGCACACAGCAGGGGACAGGGACAGGGGCCTGCAGCAATGGGACTCCAGCATTGGGGGCCTCCTGCTCCATCTCACAACCTTTGGGGGACAAGCAGGGCTGATCCAGGGGACATCAGGGAGGACAGAGGGTTTCAGAGCCTTGAGTACCCCTTGGCTGCATGGGTCTACCCCCACTCCCAGAGCCAGGGACAACCGGGCTGGCGTCACTTCCCCACGGGTCCCCTCCTGAGCTGGAGACCTTTGCACCGTGGGGCTGAGGAGGTTGTTAGCTGCCGGGCCTGCTGACCACAGGCTGTGGCATGGTGGGGCCAATCAAAGCTGCGTCCCAGGTGGGTGGCAGGGACCGTCTCCCTGCTCACAGGACAGGCCATCTCCCTTGGAGCCCATCGCTCTTTGCAGGCCAGTGCTGGTGTGCCACCATCCTGCTGGCCTAAGGTGGTGGCCCTCACCCCCTCCGCGTCTGGGTGCTCCCCCCGGTTCTGCTCTTTGCCCGGAGCTCAGCAAACCGTGACCAGGGGCAAGGAGCAGCTCTGCAGTGCAAACCTGCTGGGCCCTTTCCGGCACCTTCTGACCAGGGTGAAACCCTCACGAGGGTGAGGCCCAAGGGTTAGCAAGATCTGCTGCTCCAAAGGCCACTGGCCTGGGGAGGTGTCACTACACCCATTGTCCCAACAGACAGGACAGGGCTTTTTCTGTCACACAAGATATCACTGCCGGCAGGGAGGGGCCAAGGGAAAGGGGGGCTGCTGGACCACAGACCCGGGGTTGAATTGCTTGATAGCACTGAATGGGGACCTGCAGCACGAGGAGGG
This sequence comes from Heliornis fulica, assembly GCA_013399135.1. NCBI lineage: Eukaryota > Metazoa > Chordata > Aves > Gruiformes > Heliornithidae > Heliornis > Heliornis fulica. Next base: position 65,139 of record VXBZ01002910.1, read on the forward strand.
ACCAGGCACTGTGTCATCAAGGAGAGGCTTGTCCTGACTCAGGGTCCCTGCCTGGGGGCAGTGGTGCAGCAGGGACAAGCAGTGGTTTTCCTGCCGTCTGTCCCCACACGCCTGGTGGTTATACCACCAAAACCTGCCTGTATAGGCAGGGTATCGGCAACGGCAGTGATTGGGGGCAGGGGGGAGTGGGGCACTGGCCATCAGAAACTGAGGTGCAACAGCTCCCACCACTCCCTGCCCCCCATCCAGGAGCATCAGGCCTGGCGAAGCACAAGGAGGCCCGGACAGCGAAAGTGGGGGACACATGGGAGCAGAAGGATGTTCTGGCTGGCTGACCCCCCAGCCAGCAGGTTTCAGGAGGAAAGGACAGCCACATGGATGGAGGTGCTGTGGGCACAGCCAGATGAGAAGGAAGATGACATCTGTGTCCAACCCAGGCTCAGAAAAAGAAGGTGATCCCCAAAGCTCCCCCCTCCCCCCGTCCCCAGGTTTGCAAAATAAATACATAAATAGGAACATGAAGCCCAGAGCCGGGGCATGGGGGGTTCCTGTGGCAGCAACTCCCCCCCAAAATCTCCATTTTGCCATTTCCACATGAAAACACAGTTCCATCCCACAGTTCCATCGGCCTCCCGGCTCCCAGGGCCAGCCAAGGCTGTCTTTGTGCCTGCTTAAAGCCGTCCTGTCCCAGCAGCGCCAGCCGAAGGCACGACCGAGCCTGGCTCCTCTGGTCTAAGAAAATAAATAACTTCTGCGATGCGCAAGGGTTGGTGGACAGAAAGCCAGTGCAGCAAAACATCGAGTGTCCTTCAAGAGGATTAAAAATAAATAAGTGAAGCTTGGCATTTTCTTGGGAGCACGTTCATTTGCGGTGCTGCTGGAGCGGGTGGGGGGAGTTATTTAAATAAAGGGGGAAGGAAAGAAAAAAGAAACCCAACCCAGCTGCTCCGGCAAGCGCACTCCCCACACGTCAGCTTGCCTCTGCCTGCCACTTCCATCCTGGCTGGAGAAGACGCTTGTGGTGCTTGGGAAAGAGCCTCCAAACCCTTTCTGGGATAAATCATCCCCACAGGGCTTGGGAGGTGTCTTCTCTCCCTGCCAGAGAACAAGGATTTGGGGACCCCCCCACACAGCAGGCGGGTGTCCGGGGTGCCAGGTGCTTGTGCTGCGGCTCTTTGCACGCTGCTTAATCTCGAGTTCGGTTTCTCCTCTTCAGGAAAGAGAAGCTGCTCTTCTGGGGGGGGCCCAGTAGCATCGGCACTTGGCTCTTATGGGTAATTTTGACCTAAAGAGAAGCGAAGGACCCAGCTCAGCAAGGGGGTCCCAAGTTCTGAGCTCCTCCAGCCATCCCCAAGCCCAGGGAGTGACCCACGTGAGCCGGAGCAGCCCAGCACCGGGGTGAGGAGCTGCTGTGCCCCCAGCCAGGTTGGCAAATGCTTTGCTGCACAGGAGTAACAGCTCTGGAACCATGTGTGGGCAGTGCTGGGATGGGCAGATGATTTCTCCTCCAGGAAAGCTGCCTTATGGATGGCGCGGGACCACACTGCTGCACCCCATCCCTGGGAAGGGAAGCTGCCATGCCCACCTGCCTGGCAGGAGCTGAGCACATTCCTGACCCCTCGGCTCCCGTGACGGCTTTCCACAAGCTCAGGGCTGGCACAGCTGCGTGTGGCCAGGCTCTGTGCAGGACCCTCCCTGCCTGCCCTGCTTCCAGCCTCGTCCCGCCCCGTCTGCCTATGGCAGAGCCATCCCATCCCCAGGCACTCACAGTGCAGGATGGCTGCATCCAGGGCTCCCCATCCACCTGCATGGGCAGCAGCTTGGATGTCCTGCAAGGTACAGAGAGAGGGCCCTCAGGGTTACACAGGCACCCACCGGTTGGGCACTCGGCCAGGATGGGGACAAATACCTGATGGTGACAGATGAACACTGGGCCAGTCTCTTCCCAGCACTCTTCAGCCCGGTGTATATCTGACCCATCTCCATGGCGCCCTCCAGCCCCACCACCTCCAGAAGGTGGTCACTGAGGTCTGCAAGAGAGAGGTATCCGAGTCCGTTGCCCTGTCCCTGGGGATTGGGGGACAGTGGGGCTGGTGGCACTTGGGGGAGGTGTCCCGATGTCTCCTGTGCCCCGAGACCACCGAGCCAGGTGTTTGTCCACAATCTCTGGAGCAAAAACACCCGGGGTGTGGAACAATGCCCAGTGCCGCAGGGCTGCAGGGTGACAGCCTGGGTCCTCACCAGCTCTTCCACCATGTGTTTGCAGCAGTGTATGAAATGGTGGTGGAACCTCCCCTGGGAGCTCTGGGGCACTGTGACCCCCGGAGCTCGCATGGGTCAGGGGACCCTCCCTGGGCGGGATCTGCTCAAGTCTTAGGGAATTTGGCCTTTTCCTCAGCTCCCCCTGCTCTTGCAGGCTGCCCCAACAGGACCTGGCACCGGGACAAGTCGCTCCACCTCTCATTCCCTCCAGGGTTCTGTTCCACCTGAGCCCCCCTCGGCCTCCTGCCCACCCACAGACTGGGATGTGCCCAGGGGACAGACTCACTTCTCACCGAACTGGCCTTTGCTCTGCCCTGCTCCACGCAGGGTGACCAGCGAGGGACAGCTGGTGACAGCCTCCGATTGCCATTGACACCAGCGCTCTGGCAGCCATGTGCTGGGGGGCTGTTTCCCACCCCAGTCCCGGGCTGGGAGAGGTGCTGGGTGGAAGATGTGGGCGCTCTGCCTATTTTGCTGGCTGCTTTCTAATGCTCTGCACTCTGCTGGGAACCCAGCCAGCACTTGGGGCTGCCTGCACCCTGCCTGTGCCCACGGGGCTGGCACTGGGGGACGCAGCAACAGGCGTGAGGGGTCGGCCGGGGCACAGCATGGGTGCCACACTGTGCCTGGACCCCCACCCTCCCAGTCAGGCTGGCAGCGCTGCAGCTCCGCTTACAAAATACTTACAAAAGCCATCGGTGCCAGCGCTGCAGCTCCGCTTCCGGCTCCTCCTCTGCAGCAGTGGGCACCTGTCCCTGCCGCAGCTGCCTGCCAGCCCCAGGGGGCACGGGGGCTGCCCAGGGTCAGGCCCATGGGTGGCAGATCCCATCTATGCACCCCCAGACAGCGGGGGAGAGTAGGGGCAGATGGCATGGTACAGGAGCCACGGTCCCTCCATCCTTTCCAGCCCTGACAAACACGGTGCTGGGCCCTTCCTAGGTGGGATGGGCCACCCTCCTGCACCAGCACAGACATATCTTGGGGTCACCCCAACGCCCCAAGGACAGTGAGCTGACGGTAACACCTCCAGTGCTACCGCTCCAGCAACACCTGCGCAACGCTGTGGCCAGAGCCAGTGGCCGCCCAGATCCCCACGTGCCCCACAAAGCCCCCCGCTGCTGCCGAGCCGCACTGCTCACCCTGCACACAGAACTTAAGCTCCTTGGCGTCGGTGACCACTGTGGCGTGCAGCTTCTCCGGCGCTTTCTTGCCCAGCCGGCTATAACCGCGCTGCTTCTTGGTCTCGCCCCAGAGGTTGGAGCCACCGTACATGCTGGGGATGTTGAGGACGGCGATGCCCTCCAGGGACGCGTTGCTCAGGTCTAGCAGGGTCCCATCACACTGCGGCACATGGGCAGCGTCAGGCCATGTGGCCAGGGGGAGCTGGCGCCCAGCACTGTGCCGCAGCCTGGACTCCTCTCTCTGCCGGCCCGCTGAAGGAGTGTGGATCCCGGAGCATCTCATGCCACTGGAGGGTCCCCAGAGCAGACCTGTCCCCAGGTGGCACAGGCAACAAACACACACCTCCCCCCCGCTTTGTTTTTCTAGGGCTGCCCGCCACCACCTTGTCTTCCTTGCGCTGCCTTCTCCTCTGCCTCAGAATGAGTTTTAATACGGAGACAGCACTACCGAAAAGCGAATTTCCTGTGAGAACACGTAAACCCTCACTGAGCTCAGTGCTGAGACCCCAAAAGAGGAGGCAGTGCCACCTTGGCCCTGGAGCTGAGTGTCTCCAGCACGTGTGTCCCCACCATCCAAACCGACCCCAGGGAATCAGGGAGTTCCACTGCCCAGAAAGTGCCTCAAACCCATTTGTCTTTAAGTGCGAGGTGGAAACCCGAGGTGAGGCGGGAATGAAAAGACAGGAAGGTGTCTGAGGGATAAATGCCAGCTTTGGAGAGAAAGCTGCGACTGGACTGGTGCATCAGGCTTCGCAGTCGCACGGCAGGGCTGCCTATCTGGAAATTCCCTGTATCCACGGCCTGTGAGTCTCCCTCGGAGTGGAAGCAGCAGCCATGGGAAACACTGCTTAATCTCAGGGCTCCTCACTCCTCTCTCCTCTCTGCCTGGGTGACACTGGACCCTCTTTCCCGACACCTCAGGACAAAGCAGCTGCCTCTACCTAAATCCTATTTTCCCTTTCGGGATCTGTTCCCTCCCTGCCACACTGCCCTTCAGCGAGCGCCAGCAGATGTTTTGCCCTTGTGTTTTGGGGCGCACAATGGCACTTCTGCCCCCTCCAGCTTTGCTGAGGGGAGTACGAACAGGCTGCAGAGCCCCGGCTGTGGCTTGGGGTCCTGTTGTTCCCCTCTAGCAGAACGCGAAGGTGTCCAGCTGATTTTGAATGGGCTGCTACTGAGTGCCAAGCACGCCGCCCACGTGTATGTGGAGCCAACGCCTCTGGGTGTTCGGACCTGCTCTGCCTCCCCTGATGTTCTCATTTGAGGCCTCATGTTGAAAGCAAAGGGCAGGAATTTTCTGGTTTGGAAGGGAAGAGCTGTCTCTCCAAGGTTCTTACAGGGTGCAGCAGATCCCTTGCTTCTCAGTTAATGAGATTTTGATTGGGAGGAAGAGGAAAGTGGTGGATATGGAGCAAGAGGCTTCCAAGTTCCTTGCGGGATGGACAATGTATCCCACACCCAGCCGAGTGTCACCCCAGGCCACAGGCATCCTTCCTGCCTGCTCCACAGCGGGTACTGACCCAGCTGCACTGGGATGGGAGCGAGCCGGCCGCCCAGGGCTGTGGGATCTCCAGGTATGCTGCAGGAGCCCATTCCTGTGCGTGGGGCAGGCAGGACCGCAGCTGCCCACACACACGTGGGCAGGGAGCGATTTCTCCCTGCATAGCTCCCCCCTCCGTGAGCGTGCCAGCGAGCTACAATGGGCTCTTTCAGCAGGGGCAGCTGATGGCACGCTGGCAGCGATGCTGGAAGTAGAAATTTGCAGCTGGGGAAAAAGCAAATTCATTTCCAGGAGCTGCAGAGGAACGAGTGCCAATCTCCAAAACAAAACTGCCGTTTCTCTGCAAGGCTGACAGTTGCCTGGGAGCCGGAGGGAGGACGGGCTTCTGCTTTCAACTTCACATGCTGTGGGGTTAACGCTTTCGTGCCGGCGAGGAGCACGCGGGGCACCTTGGGAGGAGTGGGGAGGCACCGCACACCCATCTCCAGCAGCGTCAGGCCCCACTGGCACAGATCGATCTCCCCCAGGACGCCAGCATGCAGCTGGTGAAGGGGCCAGGCGGCCGTACCCCTGCTCCCACCAGCTCCCCTGCCTTGGCAGGGAAGGGGAGAACTCCCTGTGAAGAAACGAGCTTCAGAGCCCCTCTGCCCACTGCGGCAAGTGACAAGCCTCTGGTTTTACCCCTTGCCTCAAGCCCGGGCTCTGAAAGGGTCCTTTCTCCAGAGGTAAGGAGAGGCGGAAGTTTACAGCCCAGTGCAGCCCGAACCCCCCCCAGCACACAAGTGGGGAGATGACAGCACTCTTAGCAACCAGGGCCCTCCTCCCCGCTCTAATTAAAGGCTGTTTCCATGTCATCAAACGAAGGCTGGGTGTAGAAGCGGAGTTTACAGAAAGAATATTCCAGGCACATTCCTGAATACAGCTGGGAGGGGAGGGGGGGTTAATACAAGGCTATTCTTCTGCCCGCAGCTGGCCAGCTCCACACCAAGGATTGCGTGGGGGAAGAGCAGGTCCTGCCAGTCACGGCATCCTCCTGCCACCCTAAGGGGCCAAAGCTGCCAAGGGGCTCCCCTCTGCCCTGAGAGCCAAAAGCCTGAGGGACCTGTGGGTGACACCCCCCAAACAGGCCTTGTGCCACAGCTGGAGCCAGGGACTGTCCCGGGGAACTCACCTCCACCTCCACATAGTCATGGAGCTTCTTGCAGGTGGCTGCAAAGGTCTCTGATGTCCCAAATTCGAAGTACCACAGCTTGTTCTTCATCCTGGGGCACAGAGCAGCATCAACATCCCACTCAAGAGCCATGCTAAGCATCTTGCTTGAGACAGGGCAGGTGGGATGCAAGACCCTTGGTGGGGCCGTTGTGATGGGGACACAAACCATCCCAGGCAGGGACCATTGGTGGCCAGGCCCCAGAGAGTCACAGCATGGGCTCAGGCAGACCTGTCTCTGTCACCCCGTGGAGGGGGAGGATGCAGGTGCTGGGTGGTTCCACCAGCTCTCAGTGGAGCCAAGCACCAACTGTCATCTCGTGACGGGCCACCCTAGAGCTGCTGGGGTACCCCATGGAATGGAGGGATGACCCCAACCTTCACATCCTGCCTTGTGCCCTCCCCATGGTGTGCCAGGCAGCCCCTGACCACTGCCCATCCCCGGCAACGGCTCCTGCGCTGGGCTTCGAGGGGGAGCCATGAGCCAAGGGGAGTGTCATTTCGGCGCAAAGCTGGATGCTCTGATCCGTCTGGGGTTCACCTAGCAGGAATTTCTGAACACAAGAAAGGAGGCCAGAAGCTCCCACTGCTGCCAAGCCATTTTTACATGCCCTGAGCACAGCAGGAGCGAGCCACGGCCTGCTGCCTGCCCTGCCCTTGCTGCCTGGCCTGCTCCTGCCTGTCCTGGTGCTTGTCACTAATTACACAGCATGAATGAACCTGACCAGGTGCGTGGCCAAGCTCAAGCAGCCTGACATGCTGCACGGGGCCTGAAGGAGCACCCCAACCCCTGCAGTGCCCTGCAGAAGAACCTCAGGCCACTGCCAGGCCCACGGGGAGCGGGGCAAGAGTGGAGCAGGCCCCAGGATGCCCCATGCTTGGGGGCGTCAGACAGCCCCACGGCCGCACTGAGGACCACAGGCAGCCCTTACCTGCTGTTGAATTTCTCTGGGTGTTTTTCTCGCATGATGTGGAAGCGGTGGGCGATGGAGGCATCCTGCGGGGAGAGGGAGCATGGGGCCGTGGGCAGTGCAGCACGGGAACAGCCCCCTGCCCCCCCCCCAGACCCTGTGAGCATGCACCAAGATAAGGGGCTCAGCTCCTTGCCCTGGCTGCCAGCCACCATGGCACAGGGGTGAGGCACAGGGGCCGTGCTGCTCACTGAATGTCAGTGGGCTTGTTAAGCAAGATGTAGTTAGAGCACTTGGCCTCCTTCCCTCATCATAGGGGCTATGCATGGGGGAGATGCTGAGGGAATGAGGAAGGGGCTCCGGGAACACCCCAGGACCATCCTCCAGGGAGTTAACCGGTGGCTGGCCTAGAAGAGGGCGAAGGACGGGTTGGGGAGGAACGGCACCTCTTGATGTGCCCACCGGGCCAGATGGCTCCAGAGACTTCACGGCAGCCGAGGCATTTCCCACCAGCTGTGGAACCTCCACTGAAGGCTTGGACCCGGGTGGGGGACCTGGCCACAGCTCCCACGCTCTGCTGCTCTCTGCCCTGCCCAGGCGGCTTCGGCCTGGGCACCAACGACCAGCTCTGCGCTGTGCTGCTCCCTCCAGCTCCAAGGGATGCCCCCAGAACCCAGTCCTGCCCCGCAGAACTCACCACCCCAATGGAGAAGTAGTTGTTGATGATGGTGGAGGGGACTGGGTCTCCATTGGCCTCACTGTCCCTAGGAATGACGTCTATCTGCCAGCGGTCCAGCATCACCTCTGTGCTGTGCTCAATGTCCTTCAGGACTTTCATCAGGTTGCCTCCTTCGTAGCCTGGAAGCGACAGAAGGTCAGTACTGGAGTAGGAGGAGGAAGAAGAGGGAGGAAGACAAAGGGGAGCATGGCTAGAGCTTGTTGGGTGCTGAGCCCCAGGGTTTCAGCTGAGCCTGGGCCTGCTGCTACAGCACCAAGGAGATGCCCAGCTCGTCCTTGCCGTGGTGGCAGAGGTTTCAGCTCATGGCACAGGCTGCTTCCTTTGTGAAGGTGTTAGAGGCCCCAGGACTGAGACACAGCCTTGAGCCTCGTCCCCACAGCCCAGAAGCCCTCCCTCCCCCAGGACAGCACCTATCCAGCCGCACTGGATGGCCCCACAGGCTGGCCACCCCTCAGGCGATGTTCGCCCAGCCTCACCTCCTCCCCAGCGCAGGCACCGGGCCAGGTCGTTGCCCGTTCCCAGAGGCAGGACAGCCACCGGCGGGTGCTTCACCAAGTTTGCCTTGTCTGTGAGTCAAGGGAACAGAGGTTTGGGGCTGAAAGCACTTGTCCCCTGCCCCTCTCCATGTCCCTCAGCAGTCAGCAGCTCAGGGGTGATGCTGCGGCAGGACCCACCACCCTGCTCTTGCAGGGGGAACATCAGGGACCTGCAGCAGCTCGTCAGGGATGTGGGCAGATGGATGATGCTCCACGGGAGCATGGTTGCTCCTCACTCACCTATGCAGTCCAGGATCCAGCCCACTGTGCCATCCCCTCCACAGGCGAGGACGCGGAAATCCGGAGTGTCCCGGAAAAAGCTCAGCCTGGGAAAAGTCAGGAGAGACAAGGGTTGATGTAGGGGACCGGGGGCCAGTGGAAGCGGGCACCAGCTGCACCATCTCCATACCCTGGCGCGGGCCCGCCGCGGTCCAGATTGTACACTTGGCGTGGGTTGAGCAAGTAGTGAAACTTCCGGAGGACCCTGGGAAAAGAGGCGTGAAGGATGGCGTGGAGCTGAGACCCTGCCTGGGAGACGTGCCAAGGCAGCCTGAGGGACTGGTGGTCCCCAGTGCGGAGGGGAAGCTCTCCCTGGGCCAGACCCCCACCTACCGCTCTCCTTGCCTTCCTCCGCTCTTGGGGTTCACAAGCACCAGGAGAGGGTGTGTCCCAGGCCGGGGGCTGATCTGGAGGGCAGGAAGCAGAGCTGCGAATGCTCAGCTACGGCGGGGCATGGTACGTGCCCGTGGCAGAGTTCACCGGCAGCCTGGCACATCGGCCTACCTGCAGACCCTGCCCATCCACTGTGGTGGCGTTGAACTTGAAGCCCTGGATGTCCTCGGGGCTGGTGCTGGCAGGGGAGTCGCTCTCCGATCTCCGGCAGTGGGACTGCCTGTCCTTTGGGGAACAGAGGTGCGGATGCACCTCCCGCCCCAAAAAGGTGGTGCCAGCGGCTGGGAGAGGCAGGTGGGCCGTGGCGATGCCCTGCCGGGCACCTGCCGCCTGCCAGCGAGGAGGCAGCACTTACCAAGACCACGGGGCAGATGTAGGAAGGCAGCAAGATGTGGTCGCGCAGCGGGCCCCCGTCACACTCCGGCTTCACGTGGGAGGCACATTTGTTGTGCAGCTGGAGGGGCAGAGGGGAGGCACGCTGGGCAGGGCTGCCAGCCCACTCACGGGCCTCTCCCCGCCTGGGGCACTGAGGGTGCCCCCGGCCCCCCACCCCTTTGTACTCACGGTGACTTGGCACCAGACGCAGTGCAGGCCAGTGATGCCCTGGTAGCACTTGATGCTCTTGTGGCACCTGTCACACTTTACAGGGGAATTGCCCTCGATCCAGGTGTGCTGCATCACCTGCAAGGCACGGCGCAGGGGGTGCTGGGGGCAGCAGCACCAACCCACTTGCTCCTCTCTGCTAAGGGCTGTCTTGGGGAGTTGGGAGGGTGGCCTGTGTGTGGCTGACCCAAACCAGCCCCTTGTACAGCTGCTGCCCCTCACGGCTGGGTCCCTCCCTCCCACCCTGCCAAGTGCTGGCTGCAGGCAATGCCCACAAGCACCTTTTGCCCAGGACCCAAGGGGCAAATCCCTGGACAGAGCCACAGAGGACCAGGGCAGGTGACAGAGGGGCCGGCTGCCACCAGCGACGCTCTACGGGAGGGAGACAGCACCATGGGGCAGCCCACTCACACTCGCATTCCTCTTGGACTTCGCGTAGGTGCTGATGCAGGACGCGATGTCTTTGGACACGCACCGCTCGTGGACGGTGTACTTGCAGACTGCCCGGAGAGAAGACGGTGGGCAACAGCATGGGCACTGCCCCCTCCCCACTCCCTGCAGCACCCGCAGAGCAGGGCACCCATGGGGCAGGGACCGGCACGGGGGGCTGGGACTCACAGGAGCAGCAGAGGCCCTGCTTGCGGACCCCCATCAGCATGGTGCGGCAGAAGTTGCAGTAGGCGGGTTTCTTGAAGTGCTTCAGCCTCCAGGCGTGCTGCCCATCGTCCTTCACATTCTGCGGGGCCGAGAGCTGAGGGTGTCACTCACACCCCCAGCCCACCACTTCTCTTACCAGCTTCTAGCCTGCCAAGGCCCCCTGGGCTCCGTGGGAGCTTGCCCACAGCAGGACTGCAGGATCCCCCCGTTTCCCTTCTCCCCAGCATCCTCCAAGCATCTCTACATGTTCCCCCAGGCCCTGGGCACATCTGGCTCCTGGCAGTCCTGGCACCGAGCTCCAGCTCCCTGCAGCCCCTCGGCACAGCCTGGCTGAAGGGAAGGCGGGCGAGTCCCTACCTGGAGCCAGGCCACTGCCACCATGGGGTGACCAATACAAGGTGCTTGCAGGAGCCACTGGCAATTCCCTGTTTGCGGGGTTCTTCCTGCTAGAAGACCGGTGCCCCCTCACCCCACAGGAAGCTGCACAGGGTGGGCACAGGGGGGCAAAGCCATGGGTTTCTCTGTAGCCCATCACCTGCTGGGCAGGGATGCGCCTCCACGGGGTGACAGAACAGCACTGAGAAATAAAGGGTGGCCAGACCATCCCACCTCTGCCTTCTGAAGCCCACCCCAGGAGAGGAGCTGGTGTTTCATTATTTCTCGAGTAACTGTGCATCACGCCGCAGCACACAGCGGTCCCACTGAGTGAGCCCAGCCAGCCAGGGCACAGCAGCCACCACAACTGCGGCCCAGCACGGGGCTGGTAATGACTTGGGGGACAAGGGCTGGTCAGCAGTGGCAGGGCGGGGTGGGGCTGAGAGCCAGAGCCTGGCACAGCACTGTGTGGTGCCGGGGATAGGGTGCCCTCCCGTGGTCCCTGTACACCCGTGATTGCTGCCCTCCTCCCCCACCACTGATCCTCTGGCTGGACAAGGCCAAAGCAGGCGCCCACACAGGCACTCACCGTCTCCATCCCCAGCAGGACCAGCAAGGGGATGGTGGTCATGCCACCCCGGATCCACTCCTCCAGTGTCACGGTCCCATCATGGTCATAGTCGATCTCCTCCATCATCGCCTTCAAGATCTGGAGGAGAGGCAGAGACAGTGATGCCACCTGTGACCCCCAGCTGCCAGCTCCAGCCCAGAGCCCCGGCGGCCCCCCAGCTGCCCCAGCTCCACCACTCACAGGCTTCAGCTCGGTGGAGTCCCACTCCAGGTACTCGGCCACGTGCACCATCTGGCTGATGATACGATCCAGCTCCTGAGCACAGAAAGACGACGGTGCTCAGGGACGGCTCTTGGCACATCCAGCCGCATGCCCCCCCCACCAGGGACGTATCTGGGCTCTGTCTGGATACGCCCACGGCTGCCCTCACCCTAGCCCTGCTCTGATAAAGCAGATTTTTATTCCCAACAGATTTCAAGGGAAATACCCAAAGGACAAAGAGAAAACATCCAGAGTGGCAGGGGAAGCTGAGCGTGGCTTTTCCTTCACCGAAATACCATGATGTGATGTACAGCCACAATTACCAGCAGGTGGGTGCCTTCTCGCTGGTGCCCGGGGCCGTGGGGTTGGTGGGCATCCCCCAGCTGCAGCAAATCCCCCACCTCAGCTTGGAGCCCCTCACCGGGGCAGAAGGCATCCTGATCTGGCCCCATGTGCCCCCAGTGTCCCCCAGCAGCCATCTCTCCAGGGGGAGCTTACCGAGCTGTCCAGGAGGCCGTTTCCATCTGTATCGTAGAGACGAAACATAACTGGAGGGAGAAGAGAACCCGGCTGCTGGTTAGAGCCCAGTGTCAGGGCAGCCAGCGCTCGGGGCTGGGGCTGCGGGATGGGAGCAGCGCTGCGCCGGCTCGGCCCGGGGGGACATCACTCAGGGCCATACCGGCCTGTGGGGACCCAGAGAGAAGTTGCGGCCCCTGCAGTTACAGAGGGGTGATGCCGAGCCGCTTTCCCAAGCGATTTTCCTGTTTCATCCAGCCCCACATCTCCCATCCAGCGACCCCTGNTCCTCGGCCTGTCCCCTCTCCAGAAGGGACAGGTAGCAGACGATGTCCTTCAGGTGGACCACCTGGGCCAGGGGGACAGGGGGTGGCAGGGGGGCCGCTCTCAGGGAGCTGTGGCTCTTCCGCAAACTGAAGGGTAACTTCTTCTCCACCGGCCTCGTGCCTGTGGGCAGGGGAGAGCGGTGAGTGGGATGAAGGCTGTGTGACAGGCTGACCGTTTGGGCCAGGAGCCATCCCCAGCCAGGACATGAGCCCTGGGGCAGGGACCCATTCAGTGCGGGGCTGGGTGCCATTGTGGAGCAGGGCTGAACACTGCCAACCGGTCCCCTGGACACAGACCCCACACCTCTGGCACTGCAGGTGCAGGCAGAATGAGTGATGGCAGCCCATGGGGTCGTGCTGTGCTGGGGACAATCACCCAGCCTAGAAGGAGGGAGAAGCTCGGCTGGCGGCGGGACAGCTCGCCAGGGTGCCAGGACTGCCCACGCTCACGGCTGCCCGCACCGGCAGCAGCCTTCGGCAGATGGCTGCTCCTGGCAGAGCGGCCCTTCCCAGCGCTCCCTTCTTCAGGGGCTGACAGGAGCTTGGCTGGAGGCAGCCGTGAGTCACTGCTCCAGTCCCCCCATTGCTAGGAGCTGCTGCCAGGTAATGAAGACGTTGACCAGCAGCAGCTCTGTGGGATGGGACTGACGGCTTAAGTTTGCAAAGCAAAGGTGTCAAGGTGCCAGGAACCTGCCGAGTTTGGAAGGTCACTGCCACCGCACAGGGACCTGAGCAGCCGCACTGCCAGGCAAAGTATGGCTGCACGGCCTGGGGAACCAGGGAGGGCTTGTCAGAGGCCCCACGGAGCTCACCTGGGGACTGCGGGCCGAGCTGGGACCCGGAGGAGATCTTTGAAGAGCCCGAGTTGTGAGCAGGAGTGCCAGCAGTGGACTTCTGAGAGGATGACCTGGACCAGCTCGGGGAGGCATTGGGGATCGATGCTGGGGTGAGGGATGCGGGCTGTGACTCTGCTGCCCAGCCCTGGCAGCTCCTGGGCTCGGAAGCATGTCGCCCCAGGGTGCTTAGAAGTGTCTTCCCGTTGATCCCTGCAAGGCAGACACAGGCCCGCGGGCAGCGTAACCCTGTGGTGCCTGTGCCCGGCAAGCCCCTTCTCCCGGAACCCTAAAGCAGGCTGACACTCCAGCCCCAGGGCTCTCTGACGGGCACCACAGGCTGCCCCTCACCCTCCTGCCTGGCCCAGCACCTCCCTTCAGTGCTCAGCATGTCCCAGCAGCGCTCCCGTCCCTGGGTGCTGTCTGCCACAGAGCTCAGGACCAAGCACGGAGGACACGGTCCTCTGCCACCACCTTCCAAGGTGGCAGCCGAGCACCCAGGCACATTCCCCCCTTTCCTGTGCAGTTTATAGTCCTTTCGGCAGATGGTTCCACGTGCTGCAAATCCACCCGGGCAGCGCTGGGGCAGACAGGAGCGGGGTGCCCAGCACACGTGCCCTGCGCCAGGTGCTGCCCGCACTGGTACCTGTGACAAGGGCACAGGCACCTCGGTCTGGATGGAGGTGCCGGCATGAGTGCCCTGAGCTCTTAACACACAGAGGAAATGGAGGAATCAGCACAACAATGCCTTGAGGGTCCCCCGCCCCCAGGAAAAGCTCTCTCCTTCCCGGAATAAAGCAGGGTCCCTGGGAGCCTGTTCATCAGATGGTACAGAGCTGGGCTGTGTGCTGGCCCCGACGTCACCCGCTGCGGGTGCCACCCCGCAACCTCTGTCCCTGTGGGGTGGCGTCGGAGCGAGCCCAATGTGCCGCCATGGCATGATGTGCCAGCTGGGTGGCAGGAACAAGGCTGGCTCACCACGGGTACTGAGCTGCGAGACGTTGGGGCTCTGGCGCTGGGTCTCCGGGGAGCCTTGGCATATCTTGCGCTTGAAGGAGGTGAAGAGGTGTTGGCAAAGTTCCTCGGGCACGTCCGTCTCCAGGTAAGTCTTCATGAAGAGGCGAAAGCCCTCATAGTCGATGGGCTGGGAAGGGGACAGAGGAGCTGCTGGAGGTGTCACCAGTGCCCCACAGTGGTGCAGAGCTGCCGGTGGCAGAGGGACGACCGTGCCCTGAGCCCCCCACACCAGGCACGGCAGCCACAGAGCCTTCCCCAAAGACACCAGCTTCCTGTATCCCAGCAGTGGGACCTAAGGGGACCCAGAGGTGGCAGGGCCAGAAATCCTCAGGGACCAGCAGTGTTGGGAGCAGGGACAACGGGAGGAGCTAGGTGGTGGGACAGCACTTGGCAGTGGCAGGGCAGCAGTCAGGCTGCCTGCCTGGGGGTCAGCTTGTTGGAAGGACAAGAGGCTCTGATAGAGCTGGGTGCTCAGCTCTTGGCAAGCCTTGGAGGAACTAAACACAGCCCTTCCATCACAGTCAAATGAGGCCGGGGGTGTTGGAGGCAGAGGGGTGTAACGAGCTGTGCTCTGAAAGGCTCTTTCTATCATCCCCCTGAGGTCTCCTCGCCTCCTCCCTCCGCACTGGGCATCCCCATTGCATCGAGACTTTGCCTTCCCGATGGATTTGCAGCCCCAGCTGGAGGGAGGGGCCTGTGGTGCCCTTGAATAGTGGGGTAGCTTCGCTGCCCCTCCTTGCCGCCTTCAGCCCACTGATTTTTCTCGCCTTGCCTCGTCCCCAGTGATTACAGCGCTGTGAAAGGCAGCTCTGTCCTGCCAGCACACTAATGGGTCTCTGAAAGCACCACTTGGAAAAAACAACCCCGTCCTTCCCCAGGCAAGGCACAGGGCCTGCCCCCGTCCCCGTCCCCACGCTGGCAACAGCAAGGCCAAGTGCTCGGGGAAGAGCAAACCCCTCCCAGCACGGAGACACCCCACAGTGCTCCCAGCAAGGTGACCTGCAGCCAGCATGAGGCGGCAGCATGGCTGCAGGGTCTTGGCAGCACCCCTGGGACAGGGTGGGGTGCGGTGGGACGGCACACCTGGTCCCCATCTGTGGTAGCAGGGGCTGTGGGGAGAGACAGACAGACAGACCTGCCTTCTCCTGGCTGGTTTTAGCTGCAGGAGCTGGGCTGGGGGAGTCAGAGGGGGCCGGGCGCTGCTGGCAGTGGTTGGAGGAAGCTGGAAGAGACAGGGCCATACCTGTTCGGGGTTGTACCTCGAGAGAACACCATCCCCATGGAACTCCTCCAGGACATCCTTGAGCTTCTTGGTGGAGTCTGAGGAAACAAAGGTTCTCACTGAGCACAGCATCCCCTTTGCCATTAGGTCACCGCTCAGGGCGGCAGAGAGGAATTTATCTGCTGGGCACACAACTGCTGGTCCCCTCCATGCCTGGGAAGGAACCACCTGTGACCTGCTTTTCCCTCCGTGCTGCGGAGCGGGGTACATGTGTCAGCAGGGATGGGTCCTCTTCCACCTATGTGAAAATAAAGGGAGGTGCTGGGCAAGGAAAATCCTGGCCTCCCCACAGGCTGCTCAGGAATGATGCTGAGCACAAAGCCTGGTGCTCCCTGTCCTGGCCCCTCTGAGCAGGGTTTGGGTGGCTGTCCCCACACTGAGAGCTGGTGCATCCCAGCACCACCTTGTCAGTCGGAACCGTGCCCAAAGCCTGCCCTGGGCTTCCCATCAGCACCTCTGGGAGATGTAAGGAAGGGGAAGGAGAAGGGAATTGCTGTGTGCATGCTTACACACACACAGCAAATGGCCCCCGAGGTCTCCTGGCTGGCTGGCCTCAGGGCTGGAGGGACTGAGATATAAATGCACATAAGGAGAGGTAACTGTAACCCTTCGAACACAGACCTCTGGGCTTGTTCATTTAAAGGACTCCTGGACACTGCTGTGAAATCCTCCCTCGAAGCGGGGGGCTGTGCTGACTCCCGCTCACCCCAACCCTCCCTTCACCAGGGATGAAGCTCAGTTCTGGACCACAGCCGTGCAGGATGCCAGGGGCAGCCTGGGGGTCACAGAGCACAGCTGGGGTCCGTGTGGGCTCCCGGAAGGGGCTCCCAGGACCTGTGGGAGGAAACCTGGCCCTGCCCCCGGCTGGCTGCCATACAACCCTCCTGGGGAGCAAGCAGCTGCCCGCGCTGCAGCCTTGCTCACCACGCTCTGATTAATGAAACAAGGATGCTGAGCATGTTCTGAGCTCAGCACTACAGATGGTGTTTTACAGCCTGCGACTCACGAAAGCAGAGCCTGTTCTCCAGGGAGGAAGGACAAGATGCAGACAGCGACACAGCACGCACACCTCTGCCCTGCCCGCCCCTGCCTGAGACACCCAGCAGGCAGGCTGGGACGCCAGGGCTGTTTGGGTGGTGAACCTGTGCCTCCCGGTGTCGCAAGCTGCGCCCCTGCACGGCTTGTCTCACCCCTGCAATGGGCACAGGGCTAAGACAGCCCCGGGGGGAGGTGCTCAAGGGGTCCCCTTTCCTTCCCAGCCCTCTCCGGTGCAGCCGCGGGAGCCCATTTGCCCCAGGGTCGAGCTGCCCTGGTATTTCACACCTCTTCTCCCTTTGTCCCGACATCCTGCTGGGTTTTCCTGTCCCTCCTGCCCTGCTCTCAGCACCTCCCCGGGCTGGGCTGTGCTTCCTCCCCACAGGCCCAGGACCCCCCAGCACTGCCGCCAACCTCCTCTCCTCAGCAGGAGCCGCAAGAGGCGGCTGCTCCACAGAAGCGCAGAAGAGTACAATTACTGCAGAGGGTTGGCAATCCCAGCTGGGCCGTGGTTAGGAAAAGCCAGTCTGCTTTCCTCGCTGGCATTTCGCTTCCCTAACAAACGTGGGAGACAGCCGCCTTCAGAGGGACCAAGCCATGCTCACGTGTGTGTGTGTGTGTGTGTGTGTGTGTGTGTGTGTGTGTGTGTCCCAGAGCTGGGGAGGGGTTGTACTCGGATAAATCCCCTCATGGGGGATCTCCTCTGCCATGCCCCACCAGCCAGTGCTGGGGGTCAGGCACCTTCCCAGTCTCACCCAAGATGTCCTCCCACAGAGCTGGACGACCTCAAACCAGCACAGATCAACAGAACCTGTAAAACTCCTCTCCGTGTCCCAGGGAGGGATGTGGAGGCGGGGGCACAGGGTACTCACAGTCTGTGTACTGCTGGAGCTGGGCAAACTCAGTGGGGCTGAGCGAGATCCACCCACCATCACTCATCTTGGGGTGGCAGGCCCCAAAGCTGGAGCCACGAGCCACTGCGCTCGCTGTGCCAGGCTCAGCACTGCATCAGCTGCTCAGTCACATCAGTGCTGCGAGGGGTGCAGGGGTCTCTCTGCCTGCTGGCACCATCCCACTAAGCCCATGGGCAGCAAACCCTGGAGCTTCTGAGCACCCAGTCAGCACCTTCCACCCTAGAGAGGAGACAGAGAGAGAGGAGGGGGTTAGTGGCACCCTGCCTGCAGCTGGCAGAGGCTGGCTCCTGCCTGCACACACTGTCCTGCCACAGCCCCCTAGTTGCCCCCCCAGGAGAGACACCTACAACAGCAGTGCTGGCACAGGAAGTGCACGAGCATAGTAGGGTGCAGGGGTGCTGCTCCAGCTGGGGTGGGTCCCCCACCACAGCCATGGGGGACCCATGCTCCAAGCACCCCACGGGAGCACAGAGGGATGTGCTGGCTGTGATGTGGGATCAGCAAACATAGGGGTGAGCGCAAGGAGGAGTGTGGAGCCCTCATCATGCATGATCCCTGGGGAACCCCTGTGCCAGGAAGCCAGCACAGCGCCACCTGCGGTGGCTGGGGCTGTGGTCAGCAAGGCCAATGGGCATGGAAAGGAGCTCGTCGCCTGATTTAACCCCCAGCACCATCTGGGGAACCCAGCGCGCCTGGAGCAGCAGATTAATGAGAGGAGAAGCCGTGCCCGGGCAGGTGATCTGAGCGAACGGCAGCCTCCCGAGCCAGGGGTGACCTTTGGCTGGCTCCACCAATTACTGTAAATTAAAATCTATCTCCACAATTGAGAAAGAGGGAATCTACTCGGGCTGGAAAAGCCTGTGCCGCAGAGGAGGTGTCAGGAGGCCTCCAGCTGAGCAGCCCACCCCAGGCCCCCGCAGCCAAGCGTCCCTCTCCCCAACCCACCTGCTTGCAGGATTCAAGCCACATTTGCTTCTGGCCCTAACCGAAGCAGCCGTGGGGGAGAGGGCAGCTCCCCAAGGAGGTGGCTGGACCCCAAGGAGCGGATGAGAGCAACTACATCTCAGTTTTAGGGCCCTCTCCTTGCTAACTGTTGGCTCCCGGTTTCTAGCAGCCTGAGGTGATGGGATGAAGAAAGGCGAGCGCGGGTGAGCTGGGAAAGGCTGTGCTGCTCGGGGGTTGCTCAGGGAGCACCCACACTCCCGTAGCTGGCTGGGCTGCCCATGGCCCCTTATCCAATGGGAAAAGGCATTTGATTGAGGAGAGCGAGTCATTTTGGGGTGCTGCTGGTTCACACCTGCCATACTCCCACGTTGGTGTCCCTTGGGACAGTGCCACACGGTGAGAGAGGTGGGTGGGCAGAAGGGCAGCCCCTTAACTCTCTGCCCTCCAGACTTCCCCCTCCAGCCATCTCTGGGAGAGTCCTTCTCCCCCAGCCCAGCCACCCAGGACATCCCATGTTGGCAAGGAGATGCATCAACCCTTGCGGGGCTTTTGGGAGGAGAATTGCTGTTCAGTCCCTGTCAAACCCACGTTTCTTTGCCAATGTTGTTTTGGCTCTAATCAGTAGACAGGCCCAATGCAAAACCCCGTGTTGGAGGGGGAGCAGGGAGTGCTGCTGTCCCCGCCTTGGGACTACAGGGAGGACGGTGATGCCTGAGCGAGCAGCACAGGGCTGAGCACCCACTGAGATGGGCTCCCTGGGGACACTCATCACTCAGCAATCCCATCTCTCGGGGGCTTGGGGATCTCCCAAAGATGATGCTGCTGGTCCTTCCCAAGGTGGAACAAATGCCCCGTGACGGAGGGTGACCGTGTGCCTGCCCTGCTCTGTCCTTGCGACACTCATGTGGGGACCACACATGAGCCCAGGGGAAACGTCACCTCCCCGGCTGCGCTGGGGCCCTGCCAACCACATGGCAACTGGCCTCCAGCCTGTGGCCATCCCAGCTCATCCCAATGGCTCTGTGTCCCCCTGCCACCAACCGGGGATGAGCTGGCTGCAACAGGTTTATGGCTAGAAAAAACTACCCATCTTCTCACTGCAACAGTGGGGATCTACACTGAGGGAAGGACAAGTGGAAATACGGAGTCTGCACCTTTCTGGGACAAAGGGTTTGTGCCGCCGTATCTCCAAGGCTGGTCCAGGAGTACTTGGTCTCCAAGAAACCCTCCAGGAGCACATGTGGCCTTTCAGTTTCCTGGCAAACCACCTGTTTTGTTTGACCAGAGCCTATTTTTTACCCTAAATTTATACAATTTATAAATTTATACAAATTTATACATCCCCATTACCTGGTGCACCCACCAGGTCATCCCCATTACCTTTTCTTTGAAGAAAAGGTAATGGGGATGACCNNNNAAAATAAGACAGCCCCATGACCTGGTGGGTGCACCAAGGCCTCCTGCGACGGATGGTGTCAAAAACATCCCTCACTCCTTTTGACAGCGGGTTACGGGGCGGCACGAAGCAACAGAGGAAAAGCAGAGTGGAGCTAATCGGCCCATCCCGAGGGGCTTTCCCCCAGCAACTGCTGGAATAACAAATGCCACTTCTGGCACATCAGCTTTGGATTTCAAGAAGGGAAGGAAAAATCCTCCTTTGGAATCCAGCTGCCGCTTGTTCGGCCGCCCTCTGAATTGTCAGCAGCAAATTATGTTCTATTAAATCAAATTTGCCTCTCTCTAAAAATAGCTCCCCTACTAGTGTTACAAATAACACCGGATTACCCTGCCTGAAAGCACTTACCGGGACGCGGCCACTCTCCCCCTCCTTGCTCCGTGCCTGCCAGCCGCGCGCGTGGGCTTTGCCGCTCTGCCGGCACCGGTGGCGCGGCGTGACTCAGGGCGCATGAAGTGGCTGGGGGAGGATGGAGATGAGGGGAGAAGGGGGCTCCAATTGCCTCCTGAGCCCTCCCGATGGAATTAGCCGGTACCAGAGCCCTTGGGAAGCCCCTGCACAGAGCATCCCGCCAGCTCCGGGGCCGGGCAAGGGAGCGGAGGGCTGGGCGAGGGGTGACGAAGGAGGCGCCGTGGGGAGCATTGCTGGGTACAGGCAGAGGAGCAGCTCAGTGGGAGCCGGGGCTTCAGGCCATGTAGGGCCTGAAATGCTCACATCAACGAGGATGATGCCAGGCTGAAGCTGGAAACACACCAGCCCCCTGCCAAAGAGCGGGGCCCAGCCCGGGGCAGTGGGCACGTCTCAATACCCATGAGAAAGGGCTGACCATGGGCAGTCCCCACATCAGGGGCTGCTGGGAGCGGCAATCAGAGGGCAGAGGAGCTGTTTCTCCAGCCAGCCAGCCCTGCCTCCCCACTGGCCACTTCCAAGGATGAAAGCTCCGGGACTGCCTCTCCCCAGTATGGTGCCATGGGACTCACTGCAGGTTGAGGCAGGCTCATTCCACTGGCACGCACCTCCCCTCTGGGACCAGAGCTAGAGACAGAGACCTAATTCCTCCCAGGGGTGCAGGACAAGGGCAGGCAGTGGGATGGCATCTCCAGGTCCCGGCATCTCCAGGTCTTAGCAGAAGAGCCTGAACCAGCTCCATGGGGGCGTGCAGGTGGAGCTGCAAGCTCATGCCCAGCCCGCAGGAGATTCCCACTTCAGATGCCCTTTGGGAAGAAAAACATCAGCTCCTCAAGCTTCAGAAGACTGAGCAAGGAGAGAAAGCTCCCACCATGCATACACACACGCAGTGTAGCCCCCCAACAGTATCAGGGTATGGCACAGACTGAAGCTGGGCTCTTCCACCCATCCCCATCCGGGCCCGTTGAAAGCCCCAGTCGCTCCAAACATCTTCTCCCAGGGCAGAGGCACAGCAACTCCCTGCAGGAACAGCATTTTCCAGCCGCCCACCCCATGTTTTGGGAAGATGGGCCTATTTTTGCGCTGGGCTGGGTGAGGAGAAGCCCCCAAGGCGGTGGGTGGGGTGTAAATCCCTCCTGTCCCACTGCTGCAAACCACCCCAACCAAGTCACGCTCAAACTGTTTCCTGCGGGGACAGAAGAAAACACTTTTTTTCCTGCATTTTGCCAGCCCAAGAACACACTTGAGACCTTCCTCCTCCCTGCCTGCAGCTGACCCACGCTGGGTTTCGCTACGTGCCACCCCAGCTCCTCGCCCACTCACCCGTGCAGAGCTGAGCACGCTCTCTGGCCCTGTGCTGCTGTCTGGGCAACTTGCACCAACCCTGCTTTGGATGCCGAGCACCCCCACAGCACTGGAGCGATGAAAGGTGCTGGCAGAGGTGCCTGAAAGCCCATGCCCCCGTCCCGGAGCCCCTCTCACAGGAGTCAGCACAGCGCTGGTCCTATGGCTCCTTGCCACCAGCAGCAGCCGTGTTTTGGTGGGCTGTGCCAGCTGCCCACTCCCCTGTCTTTGGCAGCGCCTTGGCAAACACAGGCAGGGGTGGCTGTCGATGCACAACCCCGAACCCCATGTGCACACATCAGGAGCACCTTGCTGGGACCCCGTGCCCACTCCCGACTGCAGGGTACCCCTCCTCGGTAGGTTTTCAGCAAGCTAGCAGCAC
Source organism: Heliornis fulica (assembly GCA_013399135.1). NCBI lineage: Eukaryota > Metazoa > Chordata > Aves > Gruiformes > Heliornithidae > Heliornis > Heliornis fulica. The sequence continues at coordinate 87,075 of VXBZ01002910.1, forward strand.
TAGGAGATGGTCCCCTCTCCTTGACCACCAGGTTTAGAGGACATCTGCTGCTACCAGGACGAGGTCTGGCATCATGGGAGCTTCACCCCACACAGCCGGGCAGCCTCGCAAGAAGAGGAGGGGAGCCATGGCCATGCCTCTGGCCCTGGAATCAGGCTGCAGACCTACCAACACGCAGGAGTAACCGGGAGCTGGGAGAGCTCCACTCAGCCCAGCTTCACAAAGGAAGTGGGGACCCAGCATGGACACCCCTGGAGCTCGTCCCCCTCCATCAGCATTACGAGGCCAGGACAGCTCAGCTCACACCACAGGGACACCAACAACCACAGGGCTGAGTTAGGAGCAGGCTCCAGCCTGCTCCAGCACCTTTGAGTGAGACCGTCCCCTCCCACCTCCTCCGCAGCTCCCAGACGGACCAGAGCTTTCTCTGGAAAGCCCCTTCTTATCCCAGGCAAGGAGGCAGCATTCACGCCCACAGCCCAGGGAGGGTGGTGGGGGTCTTTCTCAGCATCCAGCTCCATCACCTCACACCACCAAACCCAGGGCTTCCCGCTGCCGGCACTGACAATCCTGCAGCGGGGAGTTCCCCGAGTTAACCCCACCTCATGTGGGACTCTGGTGCTTTTGACTCCCCGATCCCTGTTCATTCCCAGAATCAACCTGCAGAACAAGCTGCAGGCAGCCTCTTTTCGCAGGTCGGGCACCCCCAACCCCTGTCCTCTGAAGCAGATGGCCCCAGCAACGTTTTTACTTAACGGGAAAGACGCTAACGAGCTTTTCCAGCCTGGCAGCACAGGGGCACGGCTGACTCGGGCCGTTTCCCGGCCAGTCGAGAGGAGCTGAGAACCAGCACGCGTTGAGACACCAGTGAAGGTCGCACCGCCGGCCCGGGCTGCGTTACGGGCTGGGTGGCAGCCATCTT
>VXBZ01002910.1:117410-133713 GCA_013399135.1 Heliornis fulica
GGTTGGGGTAGCCCGCTCAGCCTCCGCAGCAGGCGGAGGCCGAACCCCTCCCCTCCCCCAGGGGGCTGGGCTCTGAATCCGCCTCTTCCTCCTCCCGGTGTGTTTCCATCCAGGAGAGCGTGAAAACGGAGAACGACCACATCAACCTGAAGGTGGCGGGGCAGGGCGGCTCCGTGGGGCAGTTCAAAATCAAGCGGCACACCCCGCTCAGCAAGCTGATGAAGGCGAATTGCGAGCGGCAGGTAGGGGGGCGCAGGGCTGCTGCCTTCTTTACGGCACGTTAGACATACCGGGGCGCCAGGGCGAGCGCCAGCAGCTGGGGATGCTGTCAGCTGGGAAGTGTTGGGGGTTGTTTCCCTTGGGTTAATGAAAATTGGCTCTGCTGTGCTAGGTGCTCCTAAAAACATCCCCAGTGTTACCGGCGTTGCTGTGGTTCAGATCCTGGCTGTGAGCCTGGCTCCCTCTGAAATGTTAGCCTTGTAACCCTCATCTCTAAAGGCTTTCATCAGTTTTATACAGCGTGGGTTTCCTGTAGAGAAAATGACCTGCAAACAAGTTACTCCTGTGCTGTGACTTCATTTTTTTCTCCTCCACCCTTCCTGTGCCTTGGTGTCACCCTGAGCTAAACTGAGGGATCTGTTCCCCTCTGCCAAGCCCAGTTCCTGAGCCTGTGGCATGCAAATGGCTTTCAAAATCCAGTCTGGATCTTTGTTTGCTAGTGTTTCCCCTTCCTTTTTTCACATACTGGAACCTGTCCTGTGAGTGATGCAGGGTAATGCCTCTCAGGAAAGAGAACTGTATCCGTTGGGTTTTAGGGGAGATTTTGTGTGGTTCTGCCTGGGATAGGGATTCATGTGGAGATTTCGAAGGAGAAACAAGGACCTTGATCTCTGAGTCAGGGAATAAAGACTGCCCCGTGTGATTACAAGCTGTCAAAACAGGATTTAGTCATTAATTCCACCTGGGTTTTAAGGACATCTTTAACTTATGTCAGGCCCTGGTGTTTTCCTAAGAACACCTACAAAGAAAAGAGTGTCTCGAGCCCTGCAAGTTCTTTTTTTTTTTCCCTGTAAATGGTTGCCTTTGTGGTTCCTTTTTTTTGTCAGGTGAAGAAGATGAGGAACTGGGAGCAGATGAGTAGCATGAGCGAAAACTGCTCTGCAGGCAGTCAGTGCTGGTGGGTTTTCCTCAGAGTCAATGTCACCTACCGTTACTTCCCTGCCTGCATGAGAAACAGGTGCTGCTCCTTCCTGGCGTGTCCTCTAAGGCCTTAGAGGGTGGCGTATCGATTGATCTCTACCGAAACGACCTCTGGAGATTAACTTTTGGTGTTTGTACCTTGCGGAGCAGGATGGGAGCCAAGTGCCAGGTCCACACCTGTGGCTCCCTAGAGAGTCCTTGCTGTGAGAGCCATGCAGCAGGACGTTTCCCAAACAGCTCGACTTCCTCTATTCACAGAGTGCGATAGATGTGCTGAGTTTCCTGCCCCAGTCTTAGTTTTATTAATCCATGTTCTGGCAGTAAATTCCCGAATGTTTTGTTTGGATTGAGAAGCAAAAGCCTGGCTTCTCACATTAATGACTTTAATTTTGCAGGGCTTGTCGATGAGGCAGATCAGGTTCAGATTTGACGGACAGCCGATAAATGAAACAGACACACCTGCACAGGTACGAGGAAATGCTTTTACTGCGAGTTGCTGTACAAACACTTCAATGTCTGTGTGAAGATCAAATGGGTTTGAAATCAAAACGATTCTGAAGCTGTTGCTGCAAGTTAACTTCCAAGTAATTTCACTAGGGTTGAATTTTAATTTATTTTTCATTCCCTTTGAGTGGTTTCACTGTTGGGAGGAGGAGGAAAATGCATAGGAACATAGGTGATGAACAAGCTGGCACCATGGTGGTGGTGTGGAAAGGACCCTGACAAGTGCTGGCATTTTTGGCTCTGCATTCTTCCTGCCTCAGCCTGTTGGGAGCCGACACTGAAGCTGTAGCACTGTTAGTGCTGGGGCTGAGAGGGGTTTCTTCTGAGCCAAGAAACAGAGGAGATACGTGGCTGGGCAGCTAGGTGTAGAACAACAAGCTTGTGAGGAGTGCACCTCTGAAATGCGTTTAGTACTCTGGAGTGCCTGCTCTGGAGTGACAGCTGGAAAGCATTTCCGGCATTAATTAATTAAACTCATGCCTTAAGTGCTCTGATGCCAGTTAGGAGCAGCTTGATGCTTTTGTAGCTACTAGGTTGTGTGTTTCATGTCTTTCTCCGTATCTGTTGACAGTTGGAGATGGAAGATGAAGACACCATCGATGTGTTCCAACAGCAGACAGGTGGAGCGTGTTAAGGACATGCCGTCCTTCTGAGAAGAGGAATTGAAGGATTCTTGCCACACCTCACCCTCTCATCTGTCCCTTGGATTTGCTATTGGATAGTAAACAAATGAACATGCCAATCACAATGGGATTCTTCGAAACTTCAGAGGACACTTATCAGAATTGCTTCTTGTCTTTGATGTCCTGCGTGTGCAAGTCAAAACAGTATCTGCAGGGATTAATCTAGATCTTAAATTGGGCCCATTTGATTTGAGTTCAGATTTTAAGTAACACATGGTGTCTCTCTGCTGGTACCTCCTGTTTGTTTCCTCTCCCCTTTAAACCTGTGGCCTCACTATTCGTCTGTGTGTCAGGACATGGAGCTTGTTCACTCCTGGTTCTTGTTGGTCCCGTCCCTCTGTTTAATCGTGTAAATAATCCAGTATATTTTTTCACACCAATCCTGAGTGTAAAAGTTTCCTTTTCAGATAATGCCCGTGGAGAAGGAAATGGAGATGCTGGTTTTCTGGATTTTTCTTGCACGTGTTGCAGACATGGTGATGTCAGAAACATTAATGCCTGTGACACGAGGCTGGTACATGCAGATACAACGCTTAGTATAGGGTCGGAGTTTAAGATATTGCAGATTTACATGTGCTTTGTCATATTACGAGAAAAAGTTGTCTGAAATATACTTTTTTAATGCAAAAGTGAGATTTTTGTCCTGAATTATTCTCAGAAAAGGAGTGAGCAAAGGAGCTGGTTCAAACCCCACTGCACATGCTGGAGCAGCAGTGAGTTTTTCTGTCCATTGCCTTTCTCATTCTCCCTCTGCATTTCCCAGAAGGTATGGGACATGGGTGGCCTCAGGTTTCCTTCTAATCCTTGGCTTACGCAGATAAACTTGAAGAACGAGGTGGAAAGTGCCTTTTAGCTGTGTGTGCCGAAGAGCTGCCATAACCCAGTGAGCAGGGAGGGACATGTGCACGTGCACGGATGCTCAGGAGCAATGATGCTCTGCTGCTTCCCAGGACCTCTGGAATTGAAATAGGTTTGCAGGATATGTGTGAGCCGTTCCTGGAGCTTTCTGGGAGGTATCCTGGCCATGGGGTTGATCCTGCCTCTGAGCTTGACTCAATGCCCTTGGCATCTTTGCTGGACATCGGTTGGGAAAGGCCCTTTATTTTCTTACTCATTGTCCTGTATGGGGAGGGGGGATGATGACGACACATCCCATAGCTCCTGTTCATTTGCCAATGTGTCCCTTACTCCTGCGTGCAGTAAATCCAGGTTGGTACTCTGGCTCCAGCCTCACACATGCTCCCCGTAGCTCGGCTCCGTGTTCCCTTGATCCGGGAAAGGAAAGCACGGCCTAGCGTACAGCCCCCGGAGCCCCATGAGGCGGCTGAGGTGCCCGTCCGGGTGCCCACAGCGCGGCGCTAATTAGATCTCGCCGCGCTGCTCGTCCGATCGCGGGCGCTGCGCAGAGCAGGTGCCGCACCGCGCATGCGCGGCGCAGGAGGCCCGGGCGCGTACCATAGAGGAGGCGCGGCAGCCTGCCATCGTCCTCCCTCGGCCGCTCTAGCCGCCCGCCCGGAAGCGCCGGTTAGAGCGGCGGAGCCGCGCCATGGCGGGGACGGCGCTGAAGCGGCTCATGGCCGAGTACAAGCGTGAGTCGGGCCGTGTGTCCCCGGGGGGGGGAGCGGGCGGGCCGCGGATCTTCCTCCGCCCGCACGGAGCCGGGCGGGACGTGAGGAAACTCCAACGTGCGGATCGACGATCTAGCCTCACGGCTTGTGTGTACGTCTCCGTGAGGTGCGACTGGCCGGGGTGAGGAGCGGAGATCTTCCGCGGCCCCCCACCCCCAGGCCCCTCCGGGACGTGCCGTCTCTCCTGGGGCGAGCCCCAGAGACGCTGTTTTCGCTTGTTCTCCAACGCAAATCCCCTTAGTCCCGAAGGGCGGTTTTGATCCTCTGTTGTTGAGAAGCTCTGCGGTCTTACTGGAATCCCTTGTGTAAGTGAATTCCGTGGGGACAGCTGGCTGGAAATAGCCTCGAAAAGGCTTCGACTTCGTGCTTAGGGCAGGTGTCCCGTGAGCCTTCCCCACGGAGCTTCCCAGGGAACTCGTGAACCGAGATAGCGTCTTGTTTGTGATGCTTTCCCTGAGTAACGAAACGGGGTGTGTTGTGAGCGCATGACTAAGCGTGCCGTGCTTCTACTGCTCAAACCCGAGGTGCTGGATGGAGCGCGCCAGGCTGCCTGTTTCTGTGGCTTGTGCTGTGCTGTACGTGTCTTTCCAGGGTGGTTACTTTCCCGAGCTCACTGAACTTCGTTACGTGTCTTTCCAGGGTGATTACTTTCCCGAGGCTCGTTGAACTTCATTGCAAAGCCCGAATCCAGCCTGAGCAATAACCCTTCCCTAGTGTTTCACAGAAGATCGGGTGTTTAGCAGTAACTCTTCAGAAGCTGTTCTGCCCCGGAGAAGGTTTTGGCAAAAGTTGTTTTAAAAACTAAAAATAATATCTCAGGTCCTTCTGCTGCTGCTCTTTGCAGGAAAAGAGAAAGTCCTATCTGGGCGCAGGGCTATAGGCCCAAGCTCAGCTTGCTGTAAACCTTTGGCTCCCTGGTGACCCTGGTTGATGGTTTCAGATGACCCCTTTCTCCTGGCTGCCTCCTCAGATGAATTCTGTGTGTGTGTGTATCTATACATCTGTACACCTTTTTTTTTTTCTCTTTAATTTTCCTGTTCTCTGTCTCTTCAGTCACTTTTAGTGGTGATAGAGACGTGTGGCAGCCAGTGCCATGCTGGTGGGTGTATTTGATTTACCAGATTTCTAATTCTTCCCTTTAACTTTTGGTTTTATTTTTTTCCTTGTTTTCTGTCCATGTGCCTGTCCTGATCTTTAAATAAAGGTTCATTGTTTCCTCATGTGAAGAGGGCTTGAAGTTGTGAGGAGTTTAAACCTGTTGGAACCCAAGTGCATTGCTTGATTTTTGGGACAGGCTAGGAAATTGCAGTGTTTATTCGTGGAGAAGGAAGGGAAGATGGCCCTGGGCATCCAGGGTTTTATTTTTTTGTTTGTTTGTTTATTTTTCTCTCCTCAGGTCTTAGGTCTTTGTTTGCAAGCTTGGAGTGTGATGATGGCTTTATGCTCTGCTGTTTTTATTCAAGTATTCTGCTTTGCCAGAAGTAATTTGGATAAAGCTTTCCAAAGGATGAAGTAAAGAAAAAGGACAGGATTTCTGTATATGAGCGCATGTTTGTTGTTAATTCTAGCTTTAAAATAGTATAAAAGCTGGAAATAGCAGCTTAATGCTCGTGAGAGATGGAAATCTTTTTCTGCCCTTATTTTCCCTGGCTGCATGATCTTGAAGATATCACTGGCTGAAGCGTAGATTGGGTTATGTTCCAATTAAGTCAGATCTGTAGAGACGTGAGAATTGCGGTGCCTGGTTGTATGCACTGTTTCCATTCTGGTGCGGATAGACAGTGGAGCCGTGGGCTGTGATGCTGACTGGTGTCCTTGGGAGTGCTGTTGGGTCAAAAAGAAGATGTTTAAGTCAATTATGAGGTTTCAGAAGTCACAATAGACACTGTTGTCAGAACAAAATCTGGCAGCACTTCCATGAATGCATCGTGTCCTTACTGCTTGGTTTGTGTCAGCCAGAAGAAAAGTCCCACTCTGGCCATGTGGGTTGTGATGGCCTGCCATGGAGTTGGCCCTGTTTCATTCAGGCCAGGCTTATGAGCCATTCTTTAAAGTCAGGTTTAGTTGTGGTGCTGCAGGATGGGGCTTTGTTGTGTTTGGATTTGGGAACAAACCAAGCACCCTGCAAACCAGAGATGGAAGCTCTGGTTTCCAGGGTGCTTGAGCGAGGCAATATGCTGCACTGTGTCAGCTGGTGGGCTCCTCCAACACGAAATGTCTGAGTGGAGAGCTCTTAGCAAACCCTCAGACCCCTGGGGCATGCTGAGGTGGTTCTGGTGAAGTGTAAGAGCTCTGGGGTCCTGCAGTACCAGGGGAGGTTGATGGAGCTGGACTGCCACCATGGCAGGAGGTTCCCTCCATGTGTGACAGCTCTGCTTCCACCTCGGCTCTCCCACAGATCATGGGGTTTCACTCCTCAGAGGTTTTTGGCTGGACCCATAGTGACCTGTCAGCTGTTGACAGGGAGGTGCCATGGCAAGGGCTCCTGCAAAGTCTTCCTGCTGGTCTTGCCCCTGGAGAAGGGGGGGTTGATGGAGGTGGCTCTGTGCAAGCTGCTGATCCATGTTTCTCCCATCAACACCTGGTGTTGGACGCTGTCTGTGCTCAGCACTTGCAGAGGGCTCAGTTCTGGCCTGTTGCTGGGAAGTAGCCTGTACAGGAATAGAAATGGGCTGACAGCTGGTGAAGCTGGGGGTATGTGTGCTGGCATGCTGCAGTCATGGGTGGGCAGGCGACAGGACAGCATGGCAGGGGACTGTCATAGGGTGAGAGCTTTCCTTGTGAGAGCTTTAACAATGCATGCAGCGGTCTTACAGGTCCCCAAACTCAGGCTAGGCAGATATTACTCCCAGGCTGGGCACTGTGAAGGGTGGGTGTTTCATCTGCTGGTGTGCTCCTGTGCCCCACGATGGCAGCAGAGTGGTGGGGGAGGTAAGAGACTGTCTGGCCTGGCTGACTTGTCAGAATCATTCTGCAGAGTTAAAGTAAACGCTCTCATCACACACTGCTAGCTGAAAAATACTTGGAGTGGTACCCCCCTGACGCTCCATTGAAGTGACCCTGTTTTGGAGGCTTGGGTGAGGCTGAAGCGGCTGGTGCTGTGTCAGCCGTGGGTGGTACACGCTGTGTGTCTCCCCAGAGCTGTGCTCCCAGTTTCCCTTTGAACAGCTCTAGACAAATCATGGGGTTGGATGTGACCATCCACATGGAAAAGGGGTGTTTCCTTCTTCAGTGACCACATTCAGGAGCAGCTGCTCAACATCAAAGCTCGTGTGCCTCTGCATCGTCCTGTTACCACTGTGCCTGATCCTTAAACCCCTTTCCCCTGTTTCTGAGGAGAGAGCTAGGCAAGGACAGTTGAACCTCTGCCCCTCGTGAAGACCCTTTGCTCCGCCAGGGTTTGGATCTTGCTTCGCATTGCCCCAGTTTTCCTTTGGGATGGAGACCCATGTGGCGCAGCTCTGCTTGGCTGCCTCAGCTATGAGGGCTGTCAGGGCTTTCAAGGGAAACTGTGGGAAGTACCAGAGGGTTTTTCTTCTGAGAGAGCGCCACAAGATGGAGCAAAATGATTCCAGGAGCTCTTGGGTTTGACATCTCCCTCTTTCTGTCTAAAACCATTAACATGCAAAGCTGGTGGAGACTCACTATCAAGCTGGAAAAACCTGCTCCCTGAAGTCCAGATGTGGTGGGAAACTGTGAGGCTGAGTTTCAGTCTGCTGCTGTGCTTTCCAACTTCAGTTGGAGATGTCTGTGCCAACATTAGTGGTGATTGGAGTGAGCCGACGAGTTTCATTCTTCCCTCTTGGCGCATCTCAGCACAGTTTTTAATCCAACGGTGACTTTGCTGTTGTAAGACAATAATCGGTGTGGTTTTGTGCAGCGCTGCCCGCAGTTTTACCGTACAGCTTCAGAGAAATCACATCACAGGGCTCGTTTATCTGTTTATGACTTCCCATCTTCCCCAGGTCTGTGTTTGGGCTCATTTCCACATGTGGGAACCTGTGTAGCATTTTCTGTGGCCATGCTTTGCGTGCTACAGGCCACTGGTAGCCCACAGGCCATTGGTTAGGAAATGCTGTTCTAGATAAGCAGCTCTTAGCCCTTACTTAACTTGGCCTAATTATGGTTTGACACACTGGGAGCATCGCCTCCTGCCACCGGTCTTGCTGGCTGACCAGTGTCTTCCTCAGAGCTGTGATCCACAGAACTTTGAAAATTGGGAACTGATGGATGTTACACTAGAGAGTAGGAAAAAACTAGCTGCTATTTCATCTGTGCACAGAGCAGCAGGCTTGAAACAAGGTACTGTTGATGCTGAAGGCTAGTGCAGGAACTGGGACCTGTTCCGGTTTGCTGCGGAAAGTGAGGGTTGGTGGATCCAGACTGCCGTGTGCAGCCAGGGCTGTTTAGTGCTGCTGCTTTTTTCAGTTTGTGTTTTCCAGGCTGCACAGGGGAGCCAGAGTTCAGGGAAGGGAGCAACTTGTCAAATTTCACATGCTTCTGTCATTCTGTGCTGCTTTAGGTTGTTATTGAGGTGCTGCCAAATCTGAACTGGTACAGGGAGGTTATGGGAATACAACCTTGTTTCAGGGTGTTGAGTTTGTAACTGCAGAGCACACAGTGCTTAAAGAGGAGAGTGATACCCACACTGTTGGGAAAGAGGTGGGGTTTTTCTTCCTTCTTGCGTTCAAATTATTACCTGTGGAAAGGCTCATTTTCATCTGAAAAAGAAAAAAAAAAGATACTTTGTGTCTTGAAAACTGAAGAAGTTAGTTTGTCAGCAGCAAGATACTGGGCAAGTTTTGCTGAGCAAAGCACAGTGAGAAGATTCCTCCCACCGTGTCCTCATGCTTTCCTTCAAGGGGGTTGCTGGCAGAGCCTCTGTAGTAGGCCGTGCCCACCCGAACACTGCCAACCCACTTCACCTCACAGGTGGCATTAACCTTCCTTGTGGTTTTGTTTTTTTCTTCACAGAGCTGACCCTGAACCCTCCGGAGGGGATCGTCGCAGGTGAGGAGCTCAGCGGGGTTTGTGCACTGGGCGGTAGAAGCCTCGCATTCAGGTAGCGCTAAGCCTTGCTTGTTTTTCCTTAATAGGTCCCATGAATGAAGAGAACTTCTTCGAGTGGGAAGCCCTGATTATGTGAGTTAATATTGTTTTGGATCTGAAATCAGCACTTGCACGCTACGATTAGCTTCTAGGAGTAAAAGAATGTAGAAAACCAAAAGGGTGTCACTTCTGTATACCATTGACCTTGGCCTGTCTTTGGCTGGGAACTTCTTTTCCAAATTATATTTGGAATTTAAAGGCAGCACTGGGACTTAAGTGGTCGGTTGTTGGACAGGTATTGTTATAATAAGCCGTGTTCAGCATAAGTAATTTGCAGACTTTCCAGGACTGCTTGTTTGGACTCTCTTAGGTGTAAGCTGTGTCTACAAATGCTGCAGGAGACAATGAACTGTTTGTAGGTCACACAAGCCTGTTGGAAATGTTACTTGACAAAACATACAGGGCAGGGTCTCCTCGTGTTTTAAGTAGAGCAAAAAGCACAGGTTATCAGCAAGAGGAGCAAAACGTCAGTGCCCAAAATTTTTCTAGAACAATGGAAGAGGATTGGTCTGAGAGAGCATCCAAGTTTAAAAAACACAAACAAAACCAAACTCAAACAAATTCTTGTGAAATTCTTTACACTTCATGAATTGGCTGAAGTTGAAAAGACTTCAGGTGCAGTGGATCCATGTAACAAGCTTTTCTCTTCATGAGTAGCTGTTTGTTGCCTGTTGTCTTTTTGGGGATGACAAAGGCTTTTTTACAAAGCTGTGTCCTCACCCTTCCACTCCCAAACTGGTTGTTAGTGGCAAAGCTCGCCATGAAAAGGCAAAATCTTCTCAAGCAGCTTCTCTCTTGCCTATACTCTCTTGACTTATACTGTACCCTTCTTTGGGAACTTTGAGTACATGGACTAGCCAGTGGGTTTTAGACAATCGAGTTCTAGTCTGATGTGTGTGTGTGTGTGAAGAGCCCTTTATCACCCTGGTATAAAACTGTAAGCAAATGCTACAGAATTAAAAGATGAAGAACTCCAAATGGCTACACCTGGCTCAAGGCTGCAGGCCTATCATTAGGTTTCTTTAGAAAACATTGGTGATTTCCTTCCCTTCAGGGCATACTGGAAGACCCCGAGGACAGACTGTGGTGGCCCTGGCCCCACTCACAACGTGCGTGCCATGTCCTTGGCAGGTTTTATCCTGCAACCACTGCTGCTGACTGAGATTCTCAGCGTGGGTGGCGGTGTTTTCCTAGCTCGGTTTGCTCATAGTGTTTTGTCTAAGGATGGAAATAGAGATTTCTGTCTCTTGGGATCAGGCATGCAAACCAATACAGCAGTGTCCCGAGCCACAGCATATCACCTGGTCCACACCAGCCAGCTGTGTGGGCGATCCTTTATGGCAGGTGTGAGCCTCTTGAGTTATTTTAAGCTTTGGTAAATGGAGGTTTGGATTACTGCTCCTTGTTTGCTGATTGCTAGGTAGAGTTGGCAAATGCCTCCGCTTCTGGGCAGTGATCTATCCTGTAATGAGGAACCGGTTATACTTCCTGGTAGCTCGGTCCTCTGGAAAGAAACACTTAGGTGATTTCTTGCCTGACACCGAAGTATTTGGTTGCAGTGGCTTGATGCTTTCTCTTTCTGCAAGTGGGATAGTTACCGCTCCTCAGAAACACGTGCTGTGGCGTGTCCCAGATTTCAGGTTGGAGACGTGTGTGTCAAAGGCTGAAATCCCAGAAGCTTTGCCAAATGTGGAAGGAAGTTCTTGTAGCAGAGGTTGTGAGGTTGAGCAGAGCTTTGATGGGGGGATGCAGACGTGCTTTTTGCTTTGATTTGTTACCTGGAAAATACTTTTTTCAGACGTTTCACATAACACATTCGTAAAGAACAGAGGAGCTGCTTGCAAACTTGAAAGCCCTTTAAGGTGCTGAGCATTGAGCTTCAGGTCTTTGTCAGCACAAAATGAGAGGCAGAGGTGCTTTGATTTTGGTTTCTCTATTGTGTGTGCATGTCATTACAAAATTTTAACGTCTGTTAAATTCTGGAGCTGTGGTATGATAGAGCCATATTTACCCCAAACATGTGTGGTTGCTTCTGTCTCTTTACAAACCTCTCCTAGAAGTGTTTGGGTATGTTTGGAAAGCAAGATAAATGACTTGTTTATGTTTGTCTGTGATAATCTTTGTGTGTGTTTTGTAATCTCAGACGCCCCGTGTGAGATGCTGGGGATGACAGAAGTGCAGGTGAGGAAATCAAAGTTGGCTTTGGGTTGTTAGATGAAGGGAAGTAAGCAGTGAAAGAATAAAGAATAGAATATTTTACTTTCCTTACCCCCTTCACCCAGTTTATATACAGCTACAGCACATGTAATGGCAAAGAAATAATACAAAAAGAGGCGTAGGAGAGAAAAGACATCACCTGTTTATCAGCTCAGAGGTGGGCTGGGCAGTACTACGCAGATTAATGCAAGTGTTTGTCTTGGATATAGAAGAGTGGTGGTGATAATTTGTATTTCTGGTGTCCTGGCCTGCAGCAGCAGTGCTGGGTAAATGTTAAACATCCAAATGTTACAGCTCTAGCAGTGTGTCTGAATGGTAGAACAATTCCTGCGCTCCCGAAGGGAGTGTCGTATATCCGGAACTGGAAATACAGTGTGATCGTCTTTGTGAACTCGGCTGTTGTCGGGTTGGAGCCTGGTGCAAAGAAGATTTGGAGAAGACACCAAACAGTGGCTGAACTAGAGTGTGTCTGCAAGACCACTGCGAAGATCAAGAGCTGCAGCGTGTCAGTAGAGTTCACCCTGATGCTGTTTGGTCTCTCAGCCTGTGTGAGGTCCTGCAGGCTCTGTTGTCATGTGTGAGATTGTGAATTTAACATTTCAAGGCCAGGTTTTGCTCTCTGGCTGGCACGTGTGAGTGCCCATTGCCATTAAAGTTTATCCCCAAGAACCATGTAATTGTTATGAACTTTATTAGCCTGAAGATTGCTTGAAAACTACACAGTTTAAATTGAAGTCAACTTATCAAAAACCTGTCCAGAAAGGTAGTCAGAGATTTGTTGAAGCTTATGACCTCCATTTAGCATGGAATTCTCCTTTTCAGCATCTCCTGAGTGTGGGTTTGGGGCTTTTTTCCAGTATCTTTTTACAGCTAAGAAGCCATTTATAAGTGCAGGTGAAGCTGTGGCTGTAGAATGAATTGTCCTTGTTGATGTGCCTTTCCCCTCACGTTTTGGCAGATACCCACCATCCTTTTCTTCCCCTTACCTACCCTTGGCTTTGAGAGTGCAGTGTCCTATTTTCATACTGTGTCTTATATGAACAGAGCTGTTTGTGACATCTCTCACAGCTCCCCAGTCTGGATGTCTGGCAAGTCATTTTATGCCAGAGGAGAAGCGCTGTCCACTGCTCTGTGTTCTAGGGAGCCCTGTTGAGTAGCATCACGCTTGGAAAAGGATGTGGAGGTTTGTCTGTGTTGCGAGCTGTGGAGAGCCTTGGATGGAGCAGGTTTTGAACTGAAAAGTGCTGCTGTCAAGTTTAAACGTTGCAGCCTCTTGAGTGTTTTGTAGCTGCAAATGCTGTCTTGGATTAACTTTAATAATTGCTTTGAAGTTGATCCTGGCAGCGATGAATGGCTAAACCAAAAACATTTTGCTCCCATAATACAGAGCCGAGAATGGAGTGTCTTGGGTTAATGTATTTGACAGAAGAGCCCTTGAGGCTGTGCGTTTGCTCTCAGAACAGAAGACACCCACCAGCTTTTCAATGTGTGTATGTACATATCCTTAGAAGTTCAACAATAAGCTTCAAAATGCATCTGGAATTAAAATTTTCATTAAAAAAGCCCACATTCAGCTTGCTCTCAGATGTGAATTGAATCCCAACTGAATTTAGGGCATAGGCCAGAAAGGGAACAAAATGTTTGAGATAGTGCAGGAACTAAACCATGTCAGTGCATTTCTCTGATCTGAACCTGCCACCATTGCTATTCTGGTTTAAATCATGACGTAGTCATGCTTTTCTTCCAGCCAAATCCTGCAGTTTAAGAGAGCAAGCCTCTGAGGGTGTTAGGTTTTGCTGGTCCCAGTTTCCCTTTTTGGTAAGTTTGCAGTTGTAATTAACTGTTTGGAGTCCTTGAACTCTTCCATTCTTTTTGGCACGGAAAACGTGGATCTGGAGGAGGAGGAGGAGGCACAAAGGTATTCCTAAGACCTATTTTCCAGGTGGTATAACCCTTGTTCAGAGAGTTTTTTTATGAGATACACGAGGTTTCCTTGGCTAAGATTTTCAGCAGTGTAGTTTATTTGGGGATCTTTCCAACCAAAGACAATAGCGTTTGTGTTTTGACCTTCCAGATGGTTCAGCAAGTTTGACTAAATCACGTTTAATAAACCTTTTTGCTCACCTTCCAAAAACATTGTACGTAGGGCGGGTAAAATCCTTATCTGTATCTCTCAACTCAGCTGCACTTCAAACTAGATGCTGAACGCAATTAGGAAATGCTTCTCGGTGAAGCCATTGATTTTCCACGTGCACTTGAGGGAACGCAAACTAAATGCCTTCAGCTTGCGAAGCAGCACTGTTGTCCTCTGCGAAGCGGTCACCGTCCCTGAGCTGTGTATGTGTTTTCACACCATGTCTTATTTCTGCATTGGGTAGTGATAAGTGTTTACATGTGGTTGCGCTCGATACTGGCGGCTTCAATCTCTGCTGCTTTTAGAAATTATTCTGGAGCTGCGGCGCTTGACATCTCTGTCTTGTGCGGCATAACAGTATCTTCAAAGGCCGAGGAGTCCCACACCTGCCTCTGCTTTCTCTTGACGTGCAGACACTCAAATCCAGGAACATGCCTTGGAGCCAGATACTCCAATTATATCCAGACACACCCCGCTAATTAAGCAGTGTTGTGACCTTCCTAGTAATTTAGCGTGCGTGCTTTGATTTCCCCCTTCCCTCCCAAACCCTGGGGTTGGATTGAAGTTTATGAGGTGTGGGGTAACAGTGGGTTAACTCTTTGTTATCTGGAGAAGGCAATGGAACCCAAACCTCAAAAGTCTCCTTAGACAAGAATTTGGGTGGGAGAACTGTTAAAGCTCTGGTGAATAGCTGTTTGTCTGTTTCTAGGGGTCCTGAAGACACCTGCTTTGAGTACGGGGTTTTCCCTGCTATTCTCAGCTTTCCACTCGACTACCCGTTAAGCCCTCCGAAGATGAGGTTCACTTGCGAGATGTTCCATCCGAACAGTGAGTCTGACACAGCAGGATGCATAGGGATGGGGGAGTGGGTCGCTTGTGCACCTTTAAACCAAGCTTTCCCAGCAGGAGACCCTTACAAGGGTGATCCTCTCCCTTTCCAGCCTTGAGTATGCCGTGGGAGTGTTCAGCTGTCCCGCAGTGTCGCGCTGTCCTAGGCTTGATTTTTCTTTACCGTGTTATTCCTCATAAACCTTTTTGGTCATAAAAAATCCAGTAAAGATCCCAATGATTTCACTGTCATTCAGATCACTCCAGGAATCCTTGTGAATGTTGTAGAAATAACCTAAAGAGAAATCTTCAGTACATGTTGTGAGACCCAGTAGGTTAATACAGATTCTTCCCAGTCTTGCCCTGTGGCTTTTATCTGAGCAGTTTGGTGTGATTTTAACAAGTGAAAATGTGTTCATATTGCCCAAAGTTTGGATGCAGCTTTACTTGGCAGCGTGGTTGCTTCTTTCCCCGTTAAGTCACGGGTTTAGTAATGTTTCTGATGTGATCTGAAATAGAGACTCCTCTGTCCAAGCAGGTGAGATGCTTGCAGATGTTTAATGTGAAGACTTCACTGGCCTTTTCTCTGCAATCCTGATGACATCTTAAGACTTTTCAGTGGAAATAATTGAAGTAACAATGAGTAGAGGTAGCAAGGTTGAGCCTTGGACGGGTAAAAAAACCTTAAAGCCCCCCTTCGCAGCCTGGAATACCGCTTTCTGGAGTGGGCCTCAGCAGCTGTTGTAAGACTGTTGCTGATGACATCAGCATGGATTGCGTAGAGGTTGTTTATCATCGCCCAGGTGCGATGTGCTGGATGGCTAGGCTAGGTAGGACTCAGCCACGGCAGAGCATTAGAAGGAAAATGCTGCTCTCCTGCCTCGTTTTTCCTTCCCAGCTGATTTTCCTGTGCTTGCATAGCACAAATCTTAATTTCGACTGGGAATCGATTTATTTCATCCTGTTCCAAGGAATTTTGCAGTTTTGTGAAGCTCTTCTGTTCTTCCCTTCTCACATCACCACTGATGCAGATGCTTGCCTGGTTAACCTGCATCTCTCTGTTCTCCTGTGGAGAAGGACACACACCCTTGCGTTGCAGCACAGAACTGTGTGGACATGCCCAAGGCAGTATAGCATCTCCTCTGAAGCTCTGATACCTGCAGCAGTGCAGCGTCTGGCACTTGGAAGCAGTGTGGCCACGTTGGCACACAGCTGCCACTGGAATAATTAGCCCAAACCCTTCCCAGAAGGACTGGTCTCCATGAGCAAATCCCTGTCCTTACAGCTCCAGCAGTGGCCTTGGCTTGAGGTTTGGTGGATGCAGTGTAGCCAGGAGGAGGGGGATGTGGAGAAGCACAAACTCCCTGACTCTCATGTGTTAACAGAGCGACAGTGCATGGCCCTTACACTTTGGGGTTAATTGGGACACACTGGGCTCGGCTCTAACATCCCATAACTCTGGGGCACATTAACCTAACACTTCAATCTTTCTTCTCTGCTGGGATTGTGGTGGTCTGGTTATGCCCAGAAAGGCTGTAGAAATAGGTGACTGCTTCTGTTCCTTAAGCTCTTACTCCCACCCATGAGGAACTGCAAGTGAAATGTCTGAAAAGCCCACTGTGTTCCCTTTGCAGCTTGTGTTATGTACTGGGTGGGCGGGAGACACCACAGAGCCGTCTGCTAAAGTAAAGTGATTCTTCGTGGGTGCTCTGGTGACAGTGACTTCAGAATAGCTGTTAATGGCAAGTCCTGTGATAGTGCTTAGTGACAGTGAGGTGATGTGCAGGACTTCCTGGAATCAGCCATTGGTGTCTCTGATCCCATGGCTCTGAATGAGGCACTGCATAAAAACATTGGAGTGACTTGCAGATGAAATATCTTCTGCCAGCGTGTTCCTTGCTTGCCAGGAGAAGTGCTGAATCAGCATGTGCTCTTTCACAGAATCCCAGACTGCTCTGGGTTGGAAGGGACCCCAAGGACCATTGAGTCCCAACCCCCTG
>VXBZ01002910.1:134281-156648 GCA_013399135.1 Heliornis fulica
GACGTTCACCTGGGCCACCATTCCAGTCTGTCCAGACCCCTCTGGATGGCTTCCTTTCCTGCTGTTGTGTCAGCTGCACCACTCAGCTTGGTGGCATCCATCAATGCTGAGGGGACACTCAATTCCATCATCGATGTCATTGACAAAGACGTTACAGAGCACCGGTCCCAAGACAGACCCCTGGGGGACACCGCTTGTTACTGGCCTCCACCTGGCCATGGAGCCATTGACCACCACCCTTTGTCTGCATTCTTTCAACCAATTCCTTCTCCACTGGATGGTCCACCTGTCAAATCCACATCTCTCCAATTTAGAGATAAGGACGTGGTGGGGGACCATGTCAGAGGCCCTGTGCAAGCCCAGGTAGATGACATCAGTCACCTTCCCTTTATCCACTGATGCTGTCACTCCATGGTAGAAGTGCTTGGTGAGGCATGACCTTCCCTTGGTGAAGCCGTGCTGGCTGTCCCAGATCACACGTTCTTCCCTCATGTGCTCTACCAGGTCATCCAGGAGGGTCTGTTCCATGATCTTCCCAGGCACAGAGGGGAGGCTCATCGGCCTGTCGTTCCCTGGGTCCCCCTTGCAGCTGTTCTTATAAATGGGAGTGGCATGACCCTTTTTCCAGACCCCAGGGACCTCTCATGACAGCCATGACTTTTCAAATTTGGTAGATCATATTTGATCAAGTATGATCTCTTCCAGCCACAGCTAGACCAGCTCCAGTCCCCAGCCTGATGCCGCAGGAGGGGGTGTAAATAAAATCTTCCAGAGCACTTACCACTTGACTGGACAGTAGCTGGGGAAATGGGAGGGGCTGCAAGTGAGAGCAGCTGCTTCCAGCGGTTAGTCCCTCTCTTTGTTTTGTCCTGCTCTCCGTGTAGTGACACAGGTTTGGTCACCTGCTGGGCAGAAGCACTGAAGATCCAGGGCTACATTTGTCACTCCTGAGGAGGCTGCACAATTAGACCATATTGCTGAAGCAGGGTGTGGGACTCTGGTCTCTTTGGTTGCATCTTCAGGCTTTCTTTGGCTCACTGTCAGGTCAGTTAGGACAGTTTGTGCCCCTGAAGGAGCTTTGTTTACAGTAAGGGTGGGAGGGCAAGATGTCTGCAATCTCAATCTGTAGGCTGCCACCTTTTTTCCACACACTTGAATGCAACCAGTCTTTATGTGATGTTAAAGTAAAAGCCAAGCTGAACTCCTTGGTTGCGTTTGAAATAAGATAAGTACGTTGTTTGTAACGCATGCTGCTCTTTCCTCAAATGAATTTTAAGGTCACAGTCCAGTGGAGGACTCCAGTGTGTGTTCAACACTGTGTGGCTGTTCCCCTGGCAGTGGGGCTAGTTCCCTACTCAGGAGCTGTGTCTGTGCATAAACACTCGCCTTGTTCCACCAGACACGTCTCTTATTTTCCTGTGCCACTGGCTTTAAATGAGATAGGTACTCCCAGCAGGCTTCCTTTGGCAAACCCAAGCTTTAGACTTACTCAGAGGAAATTTTTTCCTAGACATTTTGTCTTTCAGCTTTTGGTTCCTTTTGCCTTTGAAAGAGAAAATGTAAAACAGGGTTTAATGTCAGTCCAGTGAAGGCCAAGTCTGAACACTCATCTGCGTTAAAGAACTGTAGGGGCCAAGTGTTTCCACTGAGTAACAACCAACCCCTGTACTTCTTGTGCAGTTTACCCTGACGGCAGAGTTTGCATCTCTATTCTCCATGCGCCTGGGGATGATCCCATGGGATACGAGAGCAGCGCTGAGCGGTGGAGCCCTGTGCAGAGCGTGGAGAAGATCCTCTTGTCGGTCGTTAGCATGCTGGCAGGTAAGCACCGAGGCAGCTCAGGTGGCAGCTGCTGAGTTAGCTGGAGCTCCTGCTCGCTGTTTGGTTTGTTTGGGGAGTAAAGGGTGCTGCCCTTGAGAAGAGGGGGTGGGTGAAAGACTTGCTGTGGGGCCTTTTTGAATGGCTTTCCCTGAATCCAGCACAGGCTCTGCGTCAGATGAATACTTTCCCACAGAGCTGGACAGAGCGATGTCCCTTGGAGTTACGCTTCAGTTATACAGGGTTTGGAAGTCTTAGAGGTTTCAGAAGCAGCAAAGCTGATTGAAGAGCAAGGAACAGACTCTTATATGGGACTGTTTTAGCTTCAGTATAGCAGGCTCCTGTTGAGAAGCTGTGCGGGCACAAACTGCCCTCACTGGGCAGCCTTCAGGTAACTGGTTTGTGTTGGACTGGTTACCCTTGGAGTTGACAGGTCTCTTGTTCTCTGCCTGTGCATTCTGTTTGCCCACAGCTTTTGGAGGGACTGCTCTAACCAGCAGTTGTCAGCTTCTGTCAGGCTGTGGCTAGTTCTCTATGCCCGTAGCGTAAGCGCAAGCTCACCAAACTGGGCCACCCGCGCATCTGTGTGCGGTAATGGCTTTAAAGGGCAGACCATTGTTGTGTCAAAAAAGGTGTGAGCCCAAGGTGGGCCGAACTGGTCTGGGGTAGATTTGGGTCAGTATGTGAAGCCAAATGGGCATGAAGTATAGTCTGTCTTGTGTAGTCCTTTCTGCACACTGACCACGGAGCTGATAAATCCTGTGCCTCAACTTACAGGCCTTGGAGTTAGAGGGGCTCAGTGTGCTTCGTGAAGTGCTCTGAAATCCTTGGATGAAAGAAGCTGAAGCAATGAAAGCATTCTATGAGTTTCCTTGGCTTGTTTTGTTGTTTTTTAGTAGAACAAGCCATCCCAAAGAGTGACGGAGCCTGTTTGGGTGGCCTGGTCAGGAGGGCTTTGTGTCTGTGAAGCCACAGAACCAGAAAAAACCTCTGTGTTGCAGGGAGCAGTGGTGCAGATTCCAAACCCCTCTGACAACAGCAGTGGCGTCGCGTTGTGTTGCTCCGTGTGCGTCTCGGGGCTCAGCTGCTGGGAGCATAAGTGGAAGAAAGCCTTGCTCCTGTGTCCCTCATTTCTCACCTCACCTCGACCTTGCTGTGATATTCTCTTGTGTTTGGTTAAATCGGAAGCGTCTGGGGATCCGGCAGCTGTCACGGGATTTTCTTCAGCAGTGTTTCTGTAGCCCCAAGCAGGGGAAGTTGTGGTACAGAGGCAATAGTGGAAATTCCAGAGGGTCTTGCTCCATTGCCTGCCTGCCCACCTACCTTTCAGTCTTTCTCATTTCAGAGCCAAACGATGAAAGCGGAGCCAATGTAGACGCCTCCAAGATGTGGCGGGAAGACAGAGAACAATTTAACAGAATTGCCAAGCAGATCGTGCAGAAGTCGCTCGGACTTTGAGCTCACAGAGAGACTGAAGTGTTTTGTATTTCTCTCCACCTGAGAACAAGCAGTGCTCAGTGCTGGTAACCAAAAAGGAAAACTTTGCAAAGCTATTGGCCTACTTCTTATCATTTGTTATTTATTTACCATCTCTTTTCTTTTTCCACTGCTCCAGAGAAGCCTCTAGTTCACTCACTGAATTGTGTGGAAAAGGGATTTAATACTGGGGGAGAAAAAAACTCCTATGGAGACAATGCTGTTTCAAGGGCTGCTTGTTGCTGCTTCACTTCATAGTATGGAGAGCTTGGAGACTTCGCCATCTGCAGCTTGCCTTCGCCAATCTGCTGTTTGAGGACAAAGCTGGTTTGGATCACCTGCTGGAAGAGTCAGTCGTGTGTTTTTCTAGGTAGTGTTGCGCCTGGAGTACTGGTAGACAGGAAATAATCTATCAGTTTTATGTTATTCACTCGGGCAGCATTTGCAGCATGGGGAGCGTAGTTAGCAGGAGAGGCTGTAAAACAGGGTTCCAGTTGGGATATGGTAGCAAAGAAAGCAATTGTGCAGCGCGTTTCTCGAGGAGGCATCAAGGGAGTTGTTGTCAGCAGCTGGCTGGGGTCTGGAATGGGCTGGTGTTCCCATGTGACACTGTGACTTTGTATTGGAGTCAGTGTTTGCTTGGCAGAAATCCCAAGAGCTGCTTTATTACTCCTTAAAGATGCTCAGTTGTGAACTTTACATTAAATGAGAGGTGCAAGATGTAAAGACTGGTGTCTTACATGGTTTGGGCAGGCTCACTAAGGGCGAGGTAAGCCATTGGCAGCCTGAAAATGCAGTGAGGATACGTCTGCTCTGCTGGGTATTAATTCTCTCTGCTGCAATGTCAGCTCCTCCTCTGGTGACATTCAGGTGTTGGGAACATCAGGTGCTGCTGGCCTTTGCCATTGCAGCCCTGATCTCCCAGTGAATAAGCAAAGGTGGGCACGGTGACTTTTGTAAAAGGAGGAGTAACGTTTCTTTATGCCGAGCTCCTGCGTATTCAGAGTCAGAGAAGATACCAGACGTGTTCTCTAAGGGACAGCACAGCTCTTGTTTAAAATTGTAGTGCATCAGGTGATTGTGCTTAACCCGTGGCAAGCGATGGATTCAGCAGCTGTGGCCAAAGTGGGCTTTTTTTTCTGTAAGCGTGGAGTGTTTTATTCGTGTGTGCTCACTCGTTATCTTTATTTTATGGTGGGATCTAGTCTGTGTACTGAAAACAAAGTGATTATATTTTCTCCTTTCATAGGTGTATGGACATGTTTTGTGGTGGGTAACCGTCTGGTCGAGAGATTCCAATTCTGGCTTGGCCCGAAGGAGTGGAAGGGATAATTCTGGCGTAGTTAAAACACAGGAAGGTGCTTTAGAGGAGTGGAAGTGTTGATACAGTTGCTTGGGCTTTCCAGGCAGGTTTCTTGTCTCTAATGATGCCAATGACTTGATAAATCAAAGAAAGCGATAAAAATCTGCCAGCTGGCTGATGCAATGCTGTCTGCAGCTTACAAAGGTCTCGTAGTTGCGATTGATCCATGTGCCTGGCCTGGGAAGGCAAGGGGTGAGTCATGCCTTTTACCCTGTCATTCAGAGTCTGCCCATGTTATTCTGTCACCAACTGAGCCCTCGTGCTGCAGTGTGAGGCCTCGTCTCGCCTGGCTCCGTGCCTCTGCGCTCATGTTGAGTCCAGCTTGTCCCAAGAGGTTTCACCAAGCGGCAGCTTGTCACAGCTGGGGAGTGCCTGAGAGTTAAAGCTTGTAAAGCTGCCCTGTGGATCCTGCGATAGGCTTCCCTGGAAGGCTTAATCCTCTGCCTCCGTGAAGGATACTTGTGTTGTAATAATAGCCAATAGTGATGTTTTTCTGAGCAGTTGCCTCATTTCAGCCTGAAAAGAGCTACTCTAGAACACGTTCCTCGGGGAGTGTTGGAGCTCTCCGGGTCTTATGCGGGCAGGTAAAGTATTGCAAGAAAAAACCTGAAACATCTTTCTTCGGGTTGTAATTGCTTTAGGCTTTTATATCTGAAGACACACTGAAGCAAACCCCTTCATCAGAGCTGTAAAACTGCAAGCGCTGCCCTCTTCAAAGCCTCTGTGTACATACATCCGCACACGCGCGCTTTTTGTCCTTGGCAGAGGGCTGTGCCAGAACACACACAGTGGGATGCGAGGCTTTCATTAATTTGCTTGGTGTGCGTGCAAGTGGTTCTTTGAAAGTGCGAGCTGCCGGGCGAGAGGCGTTGGAGCCACATGAAAGGGCTACAGCTCTGCGGCAGAGCCAGCCCCAGGCTTGGTTCCAGCTCTGTTTTTTGTGGTTTTGGTGTGGTTTTGGCTGGAGTTGCATGGTGGATGGAAGGCGGTGTGCTGCCTTCGAGGTGAGCTTTGCGTCGCTTTCCTCCTGAAGCTGTGCTTGGGTGAGGATGCTGTGTATGACGTGACCAGAGGTACAGCACAGACCCAGAAGGGCTGTGCCCAGTGCCAGCCGTGCTGGATGTGGGATCAGTGCAGCTTTGAGGAGCTAGCTTCAGGAAGGGGCTCAAAGCAGCAGCCCGCACTGCTGTGCCTGCTGGCAGAGAGGCTTTGGGCTGGGCAACGGCAGGACACGGAGGTGTGAGCGTGGGATGGTCCTGCACTGCCCAGTGAGGAGCAGCACTGGTTAACTGTCCCACATCACTTCTCTCTCAAGTTTCCCTGACTCAGTGAGAGGGGGAGGAAAGTCGCTCTGCTGATCAGCAAGCTGTGGGGTTGCGAGGTGAGGATGTCACTGAGGGTCTTGCTGCCAGCTGGTGGGATGGTTGGGGGTGGCACGGGTTAGGTGCAGGAGTCTGGAGAATTCCCCTGGCACCAGAAGTTCTGGTTGGGATGAGCTGCCCTCTCCGTCTGCTGCCTGAACAGCCAGGTGGCTGTGCCCCAAGGACTGCCATTGTCACCTCATGTCAGCCAGCTCCCACCCAATGTCATGTGTCCCAAAGCATGGTTGGGGTCATGCAGGCAGCTACGGCCATGCAAGGCTCCCCAGTGCTGTGGGGATGAAACCTGGTGGTGGGGAAGGAACTGGTGGTCATGCATCAAGTGCTTGCTGCTCTTGCAGTCCCCAGGAGCATGGGGCAGCAAGGGACATCGGTCTTTCCCTGTGACTGCAGCCCTAGTGACCCTCTTGCCCTGATCCTCACAGCTGCCTGCCAGACCCGAGCCCTGCCTCGGCAGTCAGCAGCCTAAAAGCCGAAGGATGAACCGTCCAGGTGGCTTCAGAAAGCAGCTTCACCCACCAAGATGTGACTTAGCAGCAGTTCAGATTATGGGCTGCGTTAATATATAATTAAGGGTAATGATATGGACAGTGGGTTATTACAGGGTAGCTGCTGGCGTTAGCGTGTGTGTGAGCTCCCGGGGAGTGATTTGTGAGTGGGTCTGTCTAGTCATGTTGTTCCTGAAGGGTGTGGGGGGAGATGAACCAAGTCTTGGGCTGAGTCCCCATGTGTGAGGCTCTCTGGGGTATTTCTATGTGTTTACCCAGGAGCTGCAGGCAGGAGTCCCCTCCTGGTGTGCAGCTTCCCGAGGATCCCCGTTGCCTTCTGCTCCCCTGGTCAGTGCATCCATCCCTCTGGGCTTTGCCAACAGCAGCGACTCGGTCTTGGGGGCACTTGGTCTGGGGGCAGGTGTGCCTGAAGGGCAAGAGCAACGCCCGTGACTCCGAGCCAACCATGAGCTGTGGAGATGATTCCCCAGGGCTCTGCATCTTGCACAGTGGTGGCAGAGCATGAGGACAGTGAAATGGGAGGTGTTGCTCTAACACAGTGTCATAAGTCTCCAGGGATGGAGATCCTTCTTGTTCGGTGTCTGGGCTTGCTGCGAGGGTGGCTCAGGAGGGACTTTGCTCGCTCACCAGTTCTTGGTATGAAGATGAAGGGCAGGCTGAAGGGCAGGTGTTTTCAAATCCATTTTGGCTGAAGGGGTAGTCAGAGGTTGAGTTTTATCCTTGGCCAGATCCTGCTGTGACTCAAGATCTGCCTTGGAGCCTAGGCATGGCCTTGGTGGGAGTGCTCATGTTTGGGGGCTCATTATGGTCTTGGGGCTCTGCATGAAACTTAGGGTGATTAAAAACATTGGTGGTGTTGCTGCAGCTGCTTGTCCCTGTGTGGCCTCACTTTTGGTATCTGATGATCAGCATCTGTCCTGTTAACTACCCCATGTCAGGGACCAGGGGTCATCTGATCTGTGTTCCAGTTAACTGCCCCCACTGTCAAACGAGACTTGTGTTTGGTCGAATTCTTTCTTGCGCATGAAGATACCTTCTTCTTCTGTTGTTGCCCTCCTGCTCCACCCATGGAGACTGGCCAGCCCAGGGTGACACCCTGGCAGTGAGACCCCGTCTCCCCCTCCCACAGCAGCCCCTGCTGCCAACCTTGCCTGTCCCCTCCTGACTCGAATCCCTCCCTGCTCTTGCAGAGTGCAATTAGGAGCATCCTCGAGGTGGTTTCCGAAAGCCTGTGCTTCAAAGGCAGTGATGGCTGCTGCTGTGGCTGCTGCTGTGGCTCCAGCCAGGAGAGGACAGGCTCTAATTAGAGCCTTGCTCTGGGCAATCAAGGATTTGCTCATGCGCGATCCTACTGTGTGACCTCCCTGGTGTGAAGCCTGTCTGCCACCCACACCTTGGCAGGATACAGGATGCTGGATGCCCCTGTGCCTGAGCACCTCAAGGATACAGGATGCTGGATGCCCCTGTGCCTGAGCACCTCAAGGATACAGGATGCTGGATGCCCCTGTGCCTGAGCACCTCAAGGATACAGGATGCTGGATGCCCCTGTGCCTGAGCACCTCAAGGATGCCTGTTGGTGCTGGGGTGTGGGACAGGAGCTGTGGCGCATGCGGAGACCTCGCAGGATGCTGGCTCCATCTCTGCACGTAGGGACCAGGCTCCGAGAGCTGAGTGGCGGGTGCTGTGGGCCGTGTCCCCGACGGTGTCTGAGCAGCTCTGAGTGCTGCAGCTGGGCAGCAGCACCGCGCTGGAGGATCCAGCCTGAAGAAAGTTTTGGGAAACAATAGCAATTGTTCTCTGTCTCTATTCCCTTCCTTCCCCGGATGTCACAGACGCGCTCCATGCTGGCGGGTGGGCAGAGCGAGCGTGGATGCTGGCGCTCCTGCCTTGGCACCCGCCTCGCCGCCACCCTCTCTGCCATCCCTCCAGCTCCTCCAGAGCCCGAATCACAGCTAACAGAGTAATAAAAGCATCGTGTTGTCCTACGAGCGAGTGATAAAGCTGGGCGATAGTTCCCTTCTTCACAGGGCAAGGGGTTTTCCTGCAGCTGCGGAGCACTGTGGTGCCAACACAGCTGTTCTTCAGTGCAGGGCAGTGTAGTGGGGCACGGGGTGGGGGCCTGGCCGGAGTGGGCTTCAGCTGGGAGAGGAGGTGCTGGCCGGCCCTGGACAGGTGAGCTGTGTCCTGCTCTGTGGTCCAAGCAGTGTGGTACATCCCATCTCCTTTTCTGCCCTTGACAGGCCCAGGCGAGTGGGGGCAGGTCCCCTGGCTCCCTTGCGGGCTTTTCCTGCTGCTTGCCACCCTCCGCCCGCTGCGAGCTGGAGCACGTGGCCACTGCCTGGATCAAAGAGCTGCGAGGTGAAGGTGGAGGGTTTCCTGCAGGGCTGCCAAGGGAGATTCCTGCCCACACGGGGGAGTGGCTGTCCCCATCCCAGAGCCAGCCCCGGGCTCAGGCGTCACCCTGAGGCAGCTGGCTTGGAACTCTGCAGCTCTTGGCACAGGGTTTGCTGGGCCAGACCTTCCCCTTGGCTCCCCATGCAGGTCTGTGCGTTCAGCCTGGTGATGAAGGCTTACCTCTGCAACCCCCTTCCCTTTCGCCCCTCTCGACTTGCAAGCGTGTGCTCTGCAAACATGGTGTGAGCCACATCGTGCCCTCCCAGCCCAGAAGGCCAATGGCACCCTGGGCTGCACCACCAGGTGTGGCCAGCAGATCCAGAGAGGAGATTGTCCCCTCTGCTCTGCTCTGGGGAGACCCCCCCTGCAGTGCTGCAGCCAGCTCTGTGCCCTCAGCACGAGGGGGACACAGACCTCTTGGAGTGGGTCCAGACGAGGCCACACGGATGATCAGAGGGCTGGAGCACCTCTGCTACCAAGCCAGGCTGGGAGAGTTGGGCTGGCTCAGCCTGGAGAAGAGAAGGCTCAGGGGAGACCTCTGAGCCCCTTCCAGTCCCTGAGGGGCCCACAGGAGAGCTGGGCAGGACTGTTTGTAAGGGCACGGAGCAATAGGACGATGGTTTAAACTCCAGCAGGGCAGCGTTAGATGGGACATTGGGAAGAAGTTCTTCCCTCTGAGCGTGGGGAGACCCTGCCCCAGGCTGCCCAGAGAGGTGGTGGAGACCCCATCCATGCAGACATTCAAGGTCAGGCTTGATGAAGATCTGAGCAACCTGACCTAGTTGAAGCTCACTGTGGGACTGGATGGCCTTTGGAGGTCCCTTCCAACCTTCTAGTTGATGGTATGATTTCAGTGGATTCTAGGATTCAAACCTGCAGGGACTTCAGACATGTACCTGGGGACTTTCCAGCAGCAACATGGAACGGAGCCGTTGCCTCTTTCCTCTTGGCCATAGTTTGTTGTATTCCCCTTGCAGACAGGTTGTGGCTCAGCTCAAGCAGGGCTTTTGTGTTGCAGAGGGAGCAGGGAGTCCAGGTGGAGCTCCCGGGTCTCCTGTACTGCTGTCAAACGTCCTCTTAGCCCCCCTCCCACCCTTCTGCTTCCGTGAGTCTGAGAGACCTGTGGGAAACGCCTGGAGCACCGTTTCCAGTCTGCGTCCTCACGGTTCCTCGGGGTTGATGCCCTCCTTCCATATGGAGCCACCTCGCTGGAAAGTGGTGGTTGCTGAGAAAGCCTGGGGGTCCTGTGGTTGTGTGGAAATGGCTCAGCCCCATGAAGGAAGTTTGGGTGTGCCAGGGAGAGGTGACATGAAGCAAAAAGCCCATTGTGCCTGAGGGAGAGGAAAGAAACACAGCTGCTGGTGCTGCCAAGCCAGGTCCTGAGCAGCTCTGGTGCTTTGCTACCTGTCTTTTTATCTGTACTGGTGAAAGTCACTGAGTGCTTTGTGGAGCCCGCTCAGAGCCTGGCAGCTCTGCTCCTGTGTGTCCTCCAAATGCGGGGCGGGATGCTGGCCCCGCTCCTGGCTCCCTGGAAGGGCGGACACCAGCCCTACCTCCTGCTGCCCATGGCTGAAGCTCCCTCCTTCCATGGGGCCAGCAGTGAGCGATGTGCCGCCGCGGAGGGCTCTGGGGCATGAGCGGTGCTGGTGGGTCACTGCCGCCTGGCAGGGGTGGCTTGCGGAGGCAGCCTCATGCCTGGGAAGCTGGCAGCAGGACACGTGGCGCTGGGGAGGCTTTGTGCTGTTTTTTTGGGTGGCTTTCCTAAAAGCAGTGCCTTGTGCAATCCTCCCTGGCCTTCGACAAAACTTTTCCTGGCAGAACCTCTCCAGAACTTCTGTGAATTAAGTTTGTAGAAGACAGCGCGGTTAAAGACGTTGCTGCTCCGGGCTGGGCTGGGCTGCCCGCAGCAGAGGTTTCTTGATGGGACTCAGGTCGGGCTCAGGGAGCCGAAGCTGCCCCAGGAAACACGAGGATGTTTCCAGCCTAGGTATAAGGGCAGAACTGATGCAGCAGGAGCCCTAGAGTCTGCTGGGGCCAGAGCCCCCGTCCCTCCACTACCTGAACCGGGATCTGGGGAGCTGCACTCTGGGGTGATGCTCTGAGGACTTTACCCCTGTCCTCTTCACGCCTGTTCCTGAGGGACCAATCCTGACCCTGCTGCTCATGTTCCATCCCCTGTGTCCTCCCCCGCTGGTGCAGACAAGGCTGGCTGCCCCGGCCCTGCCAGTGCAGGCAGGAGGATGGACACAGGGACTCAGGATGGTGCTGGCCAAGCCCAGCTGGGGACACCCACGAGACAGGCAGCGCTGTGCATCGTGCATGGGGTCCCTCCGAGCTTTGCTGCAGCTGGTGGCTGTATGTGTGAGACGTGGGGACAAAGCTCTGGCAGATGTCAGGGATAAAGGCTGTAATGAATAAGGCATAATGAGCCCAGCAACATGTCTCTGTGTCTGTGAATAACAAGGAGTGAGTTACAGTCTTGGCAGAGCAGGATCGGTCCCTGTGGGCAGGGTCCAGCATGTCCCTGGGGTTGGAGGGTGCCGTCCTTGTGCTGGGCTCTGCGGGGGAGCTCTGCTTGGCACGGCTTGTCTGCAGCTGGGCTTCCCAACCTTCGCTAACCCGGGATGGCCAAACCTTTCTGGTGGGAATCCAGGGATCGTTTTGTTCAGAGCCCCCACATGGTTTCATTTACGACACAGGCGAATTAGGCGAATGTCTGGCTGTTTGGCTCTTGTTTCATCCTCTCCCGCCTGCTTCTGCACATGGGAATGTGGCTCCGTCTGCCTAGAGCGGTGTTGCAGACCGCTTCCCCCTGCTCCCAGCACACAGAGCAGGTCCCAAACCCAACGTAACAGTGGGTGATGGGCCCCTGTCCTGATCTTGCATCACAGGTGGGTTCCCCTGGCAGGTCCTTCTGGGGAGGGATGTGCCAGGCACTGCCCAAGCCATTCCACCACCTTCTGCTGTGCCGAGGTCCCCAGCCCAGGGATAGAGAAGATACTGGAGGATCATCAGTGTCCCTGTCCTTACCAGGACGCAGCATGTGTCCTCAGCAGCAGCATGTGGCTAAAGAGCTGCCTGGGCTGAGAACTGCCCAGCTTCTCTGTGCTCTGTGCTTTGGTCCCTCCAGCTCCTGCTTGGAAGTCCCCAGATCCCCCTGCTGCAGAAGGGACCAGCCCGGCTGACCCTCCTTGGGTCTCCAGATATACCATCCCCTTGGCTTTTCTGGCCACTTCATACCCTTTTCTGGTGGCTTCACCCCCTTTGGAAAATCCATCTGCCCCGGCATCCTTGGCAGGATGTTTCTTTCCTCCCCAGGAGGAGTCACAGAATCACAGAACTGTAGGGGTTGGAAGGGGCCTCCAGAGATCAAGTCCAATCCCTCTGCCAAAGCAGGTTCCCTAGAGCAGGTCGCACAGGCAGAGACCACCCAGCCCCTTGCTCTGCTGCAGCTGGCTTCAGTGGGAGACCAGAACCAGCTTCCCTCACAGCTCCTCAGGATGGGACCGGGGTGCCAGGACCCACCCCTGCCAGCAGACGTGGTGTGGGGTCCCCAAAGTGGCTGCTCCCAGACCTGGTGCTGGTGGGTGCCATCACTGGGCCAAGGGACCACTGCTGGCAGGGGGTGGGATTGTTTGCACCACAGCTTGGGACCCCCGGGTTGGGTCGTGCTGGTGGGTGCCAACCCTGGTGCAGGGATGAGCAGTGGGCGCCAGCGGTGCCTCATCTCTGCTGGACTCTCAGAAGAGAGATTGAGCTTCACTTAAGCATAAGTGTGATCCTGATAGAAGTGTAATTCGGGGGATGCCCAGCAAGGGGCTTTGTGGGGAGGGGTTGCTCCACAAAGCCCCACTTGGTGCTGAGCATCCCCAGGCACACGCGCAGCCGTGCTTCAGGCCTCAGCAGCGATGGTGTTCAGGTGTCTGTGGGCTCTGGCAGCAGCTTTTCCCAGGATTTGGAGCTGAGGTGTGGGGTGCTGAGCCCTCCTGGCGCCAGTGTGGCAGAGACAGACCAACTCTGGCTGCTCCCTGCTGAGGAAGCCCCCGGTTGTGACGCAGTCTGTGTGGCGGTTTGTTCCGGCCATCCC
The DNA here is from genome assembly GCA_013399135.1 of Heliornis fulica. Lineage (NCBI taxonomy): Eukaryota > Metazoa > Chordata > Aves > Gruiformes > Heliornithidae > Heliornis > Heliornis fulica. Next base: position 147,308 of record VXBZ01002910.1, read on the forward strand.
CTTTGCATTCTGGCACCTGCCTTGTGGGAAGGTACTGGGCACGGGGGTGGGGGCTCGTCCCAATTGTTTGGGGNGCCCCACCGCTGGGATGGATGGAGCCCTGTCTGGGGAACCAGCATCACCCACCCGAGGTTGTTTTGGGGGAAAACCAAGCACTTTGTGGGGTCTGGCGCATCACCCACCCGAGGTTGTTTTGGGGGAAAACCAAGCACTTTGTGGGGTCTGGCTTTTTTATTTTGGGGTGGTGTGGAGTGGACCAGAGGGGACAGAGATTTTCTGCCAGGAAAGCCTGGGATCATGCTGCCTAAAGCCCAAAGCTGTTAGGGGCAGGAAGATGCCCATCTCTGTGTCCCCGGGGCAGGGATCAATCCCACCTACTCTCACATGACCCTGAAAAAATGAATCACCAGAAATGAAAGGAAGTGATGAAAAAAGGGGAGAAAACCAGAGAATTATTAAAAGCTCCCTCCCCAGAGCTGCCTTCCAGAGGGCTGGGCAAAAGATAAAAGCTCTCTGAGGAGCTGGGACTCCTCCTCTCCCACCACCGACTTCTCATTTAAATGGCTGCGCACAGGCTGCAGCTGGCACTGCTGCCGCAGCCACCCCAGGGAGCCCCCACCGCCCCCCCGCCCTCAAGGCGACGGCAGAGTCAGGGCTCGGCACCCCAGAAGCCACGAGCAGCACTCCAGCATGGCACGTCCCCGGCAAGGTGGCCCCGGCGGCAGACTGCACAAGAGCTCTCGGGGGGGCTGAACCCAGCAGCACCTGGCCCAGTGTGGAGGAGTGGAGGGTCCCTGGTGGATGGACCCCCTGAGGCCAGCCCCCCAATGTCGGTTCTGCTGCTGCTCTGGGTCGTCCTCCTCCACTGGGATGCCAGCGGGCTCTTTGTCTGGGGGGGCAGGACCTGGCAGCACTGCACAGGTAAGAGCGATGGGTAGCGGGGGGGCTGTGCGTCGAGGTCGGCTATGCTGGGAAACGTGCCAGGACCCTCGTGCTTTCAGAGCCCAGGTACTGAAGGGACAGAATGACACGATGCCTTGGCGCTGCCGGCACCCTGCCTGCCCCCACGTGCGGTGGGTGATGGCATCGGGGTAGCGGGGCCATCCCCATGCCTGCAGCCCCCCAACGTGGCACAGGACTGGGAACACATCACGGTGCCCGTTGCTGTGGCACAAGTGTTGTCACAAGGTCTGCTGGCTCTGGGGTACCCCCCTAGGGAGGGGAAGGGCTGGATGGAGAAGTCCAGCTGAGAAGTTTCCCCAGAAAGTCCCCCGAGAAAGTCTCACCAGACCTGGCTGGAATGCCCCGGGTGGTCTCTCAGCTCAGCTCGTTAGCGGTGCCTGACGCGGGAGGCAGATTGGGGTGCACGTCTTTAGGGGTTTGCCTTTGGCTCTAGGACAGCAGTCCCAGCCCAGCCACCACCGGGGGCATTTGGGGGCTCCCAGCCCCAAATCCCACCTGCGTTCAGCGTGTGCTTTTTATGGAGAAGAATCAAGAACTCTCTGTTCCCCAAGTTGTGCCTGCAGTGAAGGCCCCCCCCACCCCAGGCCTGGCTTTGGGAGCAGTGTAACCCACTGCCCTGCTGGGCAGGGGGACGCCGGCGCCGCGGGGTGGGCAGGACCCTGCTGCTCTCCCAGCTCTGGGCTGGATGGAGCACGCGAGCAGATTCGTCCTTTGCTGTGCCCATCGGGATGGGGGGAATGTCCCGGGAAGACCCTTTCCCTCTCTGGCTGGTTTGGATTCAGACAGAGGCGGACGTGGCTTCGCTCGCAGCCCCCTCCCGCCCGGCGCTCCTGCTGCATCCCGGCTGCCGAGGCTTATTTCCACAGACGGGAGCCAACAGCCCAGTCCCGCTGCCGGCGGGGCGGACCCAGGGGTTGCTTCGGTCTAACCAAGAGCTGCTCCATCCTCTGGGCATCACCGCACAGTCCCCCCAGGGAAGCACCCAGAAAGCGGCCGTGGCAGGAAGGGTGCGGGGCAGCGTGCGGCCGTGGGTACTGCCCTTCCTGCGGCCGCCGGCACGGGCGTGGATGAGACGCTGTGCCTTGTGAGACAGTGGCCCTGGCACTGTCACAGCAGGATGGCTTTGCAGCGCCGGTGTGCAGTGCCACTCTTCACCTGGGGCTGGGCACACCGCTTGCTCCTCTGGGCAGAGGATAACTAAATAACGAGCAGTTACGGCAGGTGCCTGGGGGCTACCTGTGTGCGTGTGATTAGGGCTGGGCTTGGAGAGCTGGGGGATGGGGAGGTGGATGCCAGACCCTGGCTCTGGGTGCAGTTGCGGGTGCCGGTGGATCCCGAGGAAGCTGGTGGCAGCCTGGGGCCGCCCGGCTGCTTGGTCCCAGCCCCGGGGTCAGCTCTGGGGTGGTTCACGTGGGTGAGCCCCCACACTTGTTGCTTGGCACCCCAGCTCTGAGGATGGGGAGGTTGGCTTGGCACCTGGACCTTCCCTGAGTCGGCTCGGTGGGGACTCTGGGTGGGCGCTGGTAGGCTGCAGTGCCGTGCCTGACCCCTGTGCTGCTGTGGTGTGGGAGATGGGCTGGTGGCCTCATGCGAGCCGAGCTGCGGGGCAGGGACACGCCGGGGGGATGGTCGCTGCTGTTGTGACGTGCTCTGCTGTCTCTCGGCACAGACCTGCGCCCGCTGGACATCCTCTCTGAGGTGGTCCCCCCCGGCGGGCTGGCCCATGGCATGAGGGTGCTTCAAGTGCAGGGGCTGCGCGGCTTCCAGCTCGCCGCCTCGCGGCCCCGTGCCCTGAGCTTCCCTGCCTCCCGCCTCTTCGTCCACTGCGACCGCTTCCCTGAGGAGTTCTCCATTGTCGTCACGCTGAGGGTCCTCAGCACCCCTGCCAAGGTAAGCGCCGCCAGCCGGGCGTGGGGCTGGCACAGCCCAGCTCTGACACTTGCAGCGTGCAGACCACAGTCCGTGCCCTCCCGCAGAGGAACGAGTACGTCTTCACCCTGATGGCAGAGGAGAGCACTGGCGTGCTGGTGGGGCTGCGCTACGCCCCCGACAAGCTCCACTTCCTCTTCTGGAGCCAGGAGCATGCCGGCGGCTGGCAGACCCGCATCACCTTCCCCAACGTCTCCCTCTCTGACAGCCAGTGGCACACGCTTGTCCTGGCCGTCTCGGGCCAGTCCTTCTCCCTGACGGTGGACTGCAGTATCCCTAAGGATGTGTAGGTTGGGGGCAGCGGTGGGGGGCTCAGGAGGGCTGGCTACCAGCATTACCTCCAGCCACCAGCAGACTCCATAAAATTGTCCCCTGCCCCTCCTCTGCCCATCACAGGGTGGTGGAGACGCCGTTTCCTGCTGCTCTGTCGGTGAAGAGAGCCAGCTTCTACCTGGGCAACCGGAGGAGAAGAAAAGGTGTCTTCACGGTAGGTGCCCCAAGGTACAGGGCTGGCCATGGGGAGAGCTGCAGCCCCCCGCAGCCCCCTACACCAACAGGGCTCGTGCCATGGCAGGTGGTGGAGGGTACAGACAGGAGGTGGCCATGGGTTTGGTCCCCATCGTCTCTGGGCGTGCAGGGTGGCTGGCACTCAGTGGGACAACGGTGCAGCCGCATGGTGCAGAAGGCTGTGGCAGAGTCTTGTTGCTGTAAGAGTTGGGGCAGGGCTTGGTCCTGGCCGTGGTGGGCAGCAGAGGTGGTGACGGCTGTCTGTGGGTAATGAGCCCCTGCCAATGCTCCCCTCGTGCCAGTTGTCAGATTGCTCGGGATGGAGCTTTCGTGATGTGACAAACATGTGTGAGCCCCGTTGGCCACACGACTGAGAGCTGAGGGAGGGGGAAATCTGTGGCTTAAATCCCCTGCCGTGCCCACCTGCAGCTCTGGCTGGATGTGCTGCCCACCCTGCTGCTCCCCTTTCCCAGGGCTTGCTGCGGCAGCTCATCCTGCTGCCCGGAGCCGATGCCACCCCTCGGATATGCACGGCCACGAACTTCAAAGAAGTGACGCTCTCTGTCCCCACTGCCCTCCAGGATGTCCCCATGGAGCCAGGGAGCAACGAGGTGCTAAAGTACCCCTACGGTCAGTAAGTGCGGGGAGCGTGGGGCACTGTGGGCTGCCTCCCGCCTTTGGTGGGATGGCTTTTTGGTGGGGGTGGGCGTGGTGCCCGAGGGTGTCCCCAGCAGTGTTTGGTGGGGGTGGGATCCCCTTCCCAAACTCCCCTGCAGAGCTGGGTGCCCCTGCCCGGGTCCTGTGGTGTCGCTGGTTTCCTCAGCCATTGACATCCCAGCTCAGGGCTGCGAAGCTTTTACCCCCGTTCCCCAGCACCTGTCCTCAGAATGGGACTGGGATGTCCACCTTCCGTGGGCATGAGGAGGAGCCCTGCCACTCGACCCTTGCTCCTCTCCGTGCCCAGAGACTGACACAACAGTGACCCTGGGGTCCCGTCCGCCCTGCACCATGCAGGAGAAGGCACAGTTCTGGTTCAACGCCTCCCGGCGAGGGCTCTACCTCTGCACTGGCCGCGCCTGGATTTCCATGCTGGAAGGTACAGGCATGCAGCGTGCTCCTGGGGACGGAAGGTGGCTCTTGCAGCAGAGCGGGAGCAGGAGTCGTCCCTGACAGCAGTTCAGGGCAGGATCCAAGCCAGGCAACAGGAGAGCAATGGGGCTAGGGCATCCCCCAGCCTCCCCCTGGCCTGTCCAGGCTTTGCTTGGCTCTTGGTGATGACACCAGCTCCAGTGCAGCTCTGGTCCAAGTGTCCCTGCAAGCCAGGTCCCCCACCACAACCAGAACCCTCATTTCCCCCTCAGTAAAGCTCTGTCAAGCCAGCTCCGTGCGAGGCACCTCCCCAGGCACGGGCATCTGGTGTCAGCCACTGCCCCTGGGGTTTTTGTGCCTCCCAGTCAGACATCGGCTGGACTATGTGGAGGAGTACCAGAACCTGGCGACCAACTCCGAGACGATGGGGGTTGAGGTCTTCACCATCCCAAAGGTGGGACTGTTCGCAGCCACCGCCAACCGATACACACCGCCAGGATCGGCCATCTACAAGTGGACCGATGGAAAGTTCATGCCCTACCAGAACATCCCCACCTTCCAAGCTCAGTCCTGGAAATATTTCACTGTAGGGAGGAAGGTACGTCTGCCTGGAAGGCCCCTTCGTATTAAACTCCAGTCGCCCAGCACTGGCTTCTCCTCTGAAGCCCTGAGTCTCGGCTGTGGTTTAGGGGTGAATCTGTCCCTCTCCTGTCTGTGATGGGGTCCTGCTGCTACCTGTGCTTGGCTGCTGAGGGTCTGTCCTAGGGACTGCCCTCCGTGTTTTGTCGGGTTTGCTGGCACAAGCTCTTCAGCCCAGGCCATCTTCCACGAGTGATGCTCACAGCCTGCCAGGAGTGCTCAGGGCTCGTCCCCAGGGGTCTCCAGGGTGTCTGTGAGGCCAGGCTCCAAAGCCAGCAGTGGAGATGGATCCCTGGTGTGCTCGGATATATTTCTCACAGCCTCTGCCGGTTTCTGCCTCAGATGTAGACACCAGTGTCAAAATGTCCTTCATGCATGGGTGTGTGTCGTGCAGCACTGTGGTCCAGCCTGGTCACGCTGTGCTCACCACACAAAGTCTGGGACTTTGCAGGGGCTTTGCCTTGGTTCCCATCTGGCGCCATGAGGCGAGCAGGAGTCACCGTGGCTGTGGAGTTTCTCTCAGGGACTCTCGCTTGGATACTAGGAACAATTTCTTCCCCCAAAAAACAGGCAGGCACTGGACCAGGCTGCCCGGAGAGGTGGTGGAGTCACCATCCCTGGAGGGGTTCAAAACACAGGTAGATGTGACCCTCCAGGATGTGGGTTAGCTGACACGGAGGTACTGGACTGACAGTTGGACTTGATGATCTCAGAGGTCTTTTCCTACTGTAAAATCCTCTGATTTGTTGGCAGGCAGCTCCTGATATGGACACGCAGTGAGCAAAGCCCTCCCTGACCTCTGACCATGTCCTGCTTAGGGTCCACTCCAGTCTCAGGGATCTACCTGTGGTCTTACAAAGCCATCAGAGCCTGTAGCATCCTCCTGGAGACCCACAGAGTCCAACCGTCTGCAATGTTAAGGCCTCTTGCTTTTAAATCATCCTGGGGCTGTGGAACCCCCTACCTTGCCTTGGGCAATCTGCTGTGGGGCTTCAGGGGTACCTGCCTGGTTCTGATCCCCAGAGACCTACTTGTTGCCCTGGTTCAGCTAAACAAACATCTGTGCAGAGCTCCCCAGGGGGGTTTGAGTGGTCCCCACCATGACGCCTTCTGGCTTTGTCACCAGGCTCCTGCTGGGCACCACAGAGAGCCACATGCTCTGAGGTACTGTGGGATGGGCACAGGTCCTGCCTCCGCACTGACAGCTCTGCTCTTGGGGTGCAGACAGGCTACATCCTGCCTGAGAGTGGGGACCTGCACAAAACCTGATCAGGGCCTGGAAATGGAGCTGGCTTTGGGCTGGGGACATGCTGCGGTCCCCAGTGCTGCACCTGCTCTGCAAAGCTCTGGCTCTGCTCTCATGGGCAATAGATGGAGTGTCCTCACCTGAGTCTGTCTGTTCACGGGAACCACCAGGGGTTCCTCTGGACCCACGCTGATGTCTGCAAGGGCAGAGAAGACCACCAGCTCCCTCCTCATGGTTCCTGCATGGTTGGTACACACCAAGGCTCACGTGCCCTGTGCTTGCCCTCAGGTCTTCCTTGAAGACATGTACTCAGGCTCATGGGGCAGGGCAGCCCCCTCCTGCGCAGCTTGGGCGTAGCTCGGTGCTCCAGAGGGGCTGGGTACAGGAGCTGCCCTGGCCCAGCATGTTTCTGCCCGGTTAGCCCAGGTTCCTTGCACATGTGGGAGGTGGGGCGTGTTTCTAGAGGTGTCAGCACCTGGTTACTGCACCAGGACCTGCTGATGGGGGTCAAGAGCCCAGGAGGCAGCAGTGGGTTCTCCTGGGGGCTGCTGTCCACAGAGGGCAAGGGAACACTTGCTTGGGTCTTGAGTTGTGGGGTTGGAGCCAGGACCTCTTCCCCCTGAAGCTGTGTTTCTGGAGATGGGCTGGGGCTCCCCACGACCCTCACTGAGGGGGAATGTCTTTATCCATAGTTGTGGCTGCACCTCGCCTGGACTGGTGCTGGTGCTGGTGCTGGCTGGGTCCTGTGCTGGGCAGGAGGCACAGAGATGTGTCCTGTGATCCCCAGTAGCCCCACTTGGGCCATCCCACCTAACACTTGCCGCACCGCATGCTCCCACCAGCTCGGATGTGCTTCCAGCCTCGCACAAGCCCACCTCTGCTGCCCCCTGCTTGGCCTGGGCACTGCAGGGGGTGTCTGGGAAATATTTTGCCTCTCTGGCAGCCCAGAGCCCCCGTCCGCGGGGCTGGCCACAGCACAGCTCTTCCCCTCTGCTCAGCTCCGGGGCTATGGCGCTGAGTTGTGTCACCTCTGCTGCCATGCACACAGACCCCCACGGGCCCCCAGTGCTTCTCCCCTCTTTGAGTGAGCTGTGCTGCTCAGGGGGTGCTCGGGGACCCCTGCCAGCCCACTCGGTCCCTGTCCCTGCATCCCATGGGCACCTGCCTCCTCTCATCCCATCGTCACCCTGCCTGTGCTTACCTGCACCCCTTTGAGAGGAGAAAACCAAGTTGTCCTGGCTTGTTATCTTTCAGATCTTCCTAGCAGTGGCTAATTTTGAGCAGAGTGGCGGGGGTCAGGAGTTCTCTGTCATATACAAGTGGAGCCGCAGGAAAGAGAAATTCATCCCGTACCAGAGGATCTCCACGCACAGCGCTAGGGACTGGGAGGCATTTGTCATTGAGGGAGAGGCTTTCCTCGCGGTGGTCAACCACAGAGAAGGTACCCACACCTTACATTCCCTACTCGTCTTGAGCAGGTGGCCCAGGGGGGACGCCGGGGACACGGCGCCCTGCTCAGAGCATCCCCCCATTGCTGTGGCGACACTGCAGATCCCTGGCATCCTCTGCCAGAGCGAGCGCAGGGCAAAGCGGGCAGTCGGCGTGTGGCTCGGAGCACGGCGCCCCTCAGGAAGCCCAAACTGTGCAGACCCTCTTGTCTTAGGGCAGGGAAGCACTCGAGGATGTGCCCGACATGGTGTTCCCGTGGGTTTCTGACTGAGAGGACAAGGACAGGAGTGGAGATGGTGTCTTTGCTGAATCCTTCAGCTTCTTTCTCTGTGTTTGCCCAATGTTACGTGACAGGGGCCACAAACCTGGGTGTTAGGGGCACGCAGGANATCCAGCACCATTCCCCTTCCAAGCCATGAGCGGTTCCAAGCCGGGGCGTGTGCCCCTCAGCACAGGGGCGTCAATACCCCGGCCCTGACTCTCTGGCATGCTCCCAGCTGGATTCGGACACGGGGCTCCTTCCCCTGGTGNAGGAGAGATCGAATTAGATGCTTTGGGAGAGATCGAATTAGGATACACACAACCCCCTCGAGCACCTCCGCCCACACCAGCTCCTCTGGCACCACGCTCGAAGCTGGTGGCACGTTGTGTGGGCACCGGCTGCCCTGGAAACTCCTCAAGTCAACCCTTAGCCCCCACCATGGGCAGATGGGATGAGACCTACGCCCTGGCAGTGGGAGAAGGTCCCTTTGGTGGCTGTGCACAGCATGCAGGGGTTAAGGCCATAATGGCCAAGGCATCATAGCCAAGCCAACCTGAGGATGTTCCCCTTAGGGGTGTGTGTGGGGGGTCTGTCCCTGAGGAGTCCCCCCCACATGCCAGTCTCCCTTCAGCTTTCTCACCAAAGTCTCTCTCAACCTGTTAATGCATTCTTAGTCACCAGCAACACCAGCAGAACCCAGCAGTGCTTAGTGGGGTGCAAAGGCACTGGTGGTGCCCCACTCCTGCCCCCACGAAGCCAGCTTTAGATTAGGGGGGTGTCTGGCTGGAGGGGTCGTGCCAGGCTGGAAGCGCATTAAGGCCTTTAGCCTTAAAGCTGGGTGGGTCCCACACAGACATGGGATGGGGGTGCTCGAGCGGAGCCCAGGAGCTGGATGGGGCATGTGCCTTGGTGCTGGTGGGCTCAGCCTGATCACCTGGCCCAGGACAGGCTGTGGCATCCCATCCCTCCTTCTGCCATTGGCGGGGATCGGGATTGGGGGTCCCTCAGGACCTGAGCACAGGGACGTAGCAAAGGAGCTCTGAAAAACAGTGTCCCCTCCCTGATGCGCAGGCTAGCACGCACAGGGTGATGGTGGCATGTGATGACAGTAGCTCAGGGATGGGACCTGCTACACATGTGGGACACTGGCATGCTGCCTCCCGTGTGGCACTTGTGTGGGGACACAACCCCCTCCTGACCCTCCTCTGCTGGGGGCTGCTGCCAAGCCACCACCGTGCACTCGGGAACAAGCTGCCG
>VXBZ01002910.1:156654-181038 GCA_013399135.1 Heliornis fulica
GAGATGCTGGGGAAGGATGGGGGCTCTGGGGAGGGAAGGAGGTGCTGGGGAGGGATGGAGGCTCTCGAATCTCTTTGGCTACTTCTCAGGGAGCGATTGGTCACTAGCAGCCAGCCTGCAGCCTTCTGGCAAACATTTGCATAGCTGAACTTGTGTCTGTGTCTTCTTTCAGGTGCCAGGTATTCCCTCTCCTCACAGTGTGCGTCCGTCTGTCTGTCTCCCCCAGGGAACAACCACAACATAGACAGTGTGATATACAGGTGGAACCCCAAGACAGGGTTGTTTGAAACCAACCAGACCATCCCTACCTCTGGAGCCTATGACTGGGAATTCTTCACCGTTGGGCCATACTCCTTCCTGGCTGTGGCCAACACGTTCAATGGCACATCCACCAAGGTCCACTCACACATCTACATCTGGCTTGGCGGCTCCTTCCAGCTATTCCAGTCGATCCTTGTAAGGCTCAAACCCTACTCCTCAGTCCCTGCACAGGGTTTAGATGAGCCAGGGGATAGTTACGGTGGCAGATGCTCTTCAGTCCTCTGGAAGGGCAGTGAGAGTTTCCTACCAATCCCCCCACAGGGGGAGGACAGAGGTGTAGTTTTCTCCTTGGAAGGCTGTAGGAGTGGGTAACTTCCCCATTGCCCCTCCAGCAGGTGTCCCCCCCCACCTTGTGGCATCCTTGGCTTCCAAAGGCTTGTCCACATCCAGCTTCTCACCTGTCTTCCTTCCCCGCAGACCTTCGGCGCTGCCGACTGGGAGGTCTTTCGTATCGGGGACAGAGTCTTCCTGGCTGTGGCAAACAGCCACAGCTATGACAGTGGGATGCCGGCACTCTCCAACTTCTATGCCATCAACTCCTCCATCTATGAGCTGAACATCACTGCCCAGATGTTTGTCAAATTCCAGGACCTCCTCACCTACAGGTACCTGTGCAGAACATCGGGGGCTCCTCCATCTGCATCCTTCCCCGAGCAGCTGTGAGGGCTCCAGGATGGTTCACGCAGGCTTGTCTGCTGCCAAGGACCGAGACCAGTGGGGAGGGCAGTGGGTGACAGGTCCTTGGCACCACATCCCAGCAAGAACCTGGAGATGAACCTGGATTTGGGAACGAGGGTGGATTTCCCCTCAGGAACTTCCTGGGAAGAGCAGGGTTTTCTGTGCAGAGATCAGGGTGGGATGGGCTCACCCCCATAGACACACAGCTCCTTCCTCGCCTGGTCATGGAGGGGCCACCCCACCTGCCCCACTGCTTGCTCCATCCCCCAGTGCCCTGGACTGGGAGTTCTTTTCAGTGGGAGATGACTCTTTCCTGGTGGTAGCGAACTCCTTCGATGGCTTCACCTTCTCCGTTAACAGTGTCATCTACAGGTACGGCTCCGGGAGGAGGGCAGGCTTGGGTGCTTGGGGGTGTTGCACGGGGGCAACCTCTGCGCAAGCCGCTGCGTCTGCCCAGGCAGGACAGACAGGACATTCTCTGTCTCTGGGCAGGAATGAGACGGCCCAGTGAGGGACACCCCACCCTGAACCATAGCGGGGAGGTGGGAGATGCCATGTCTTGGTCTTCCTGCCCCCTTTCAGGTGCGCAGCTTGTGCCCCGAGAGCTAACTGCCCTCCCCGTGCAGGTGGCAAGGCTATGAAGGCTTCGTAGCGGCTCACCACCTCCCCACTGTCGGCTGCAGAGACTGGGAGGCATTTCACACCCCCGAGGGCTCCTACCTCCTCTACTCCAGTGCCAAGGAGCCGCTCTCCAAAGTCCTTAAGCTGAAAACCACCTGAGGTGGCTGAGACCCACCCAGCTCATCGCTGGATCTGCCCGAGCTGGGTGTCGAGGTGCCGATGGACCAGGAGCGGCTANNCTGCAGGATGGGGAGGAGGAGGAGGAGGAGGAGGCGGAGAAGGAGGAGGAGGAGGAGGAGGAATGCTCCAGGGCTCCCTGCAGCCTTGTTGGGCAAAGGGCCTTGCAACCCTGCTTTTGTGCTGTTTCTTCCGGGCAATCTCTCCAGCCGTGCTCCGCAGCCACAGCCTACTGGGGTGCTGGGTGTCCAGGCGCTTCCTGGGACCCTGACGCTTGGTGGTCTCCAGCTCTGACAGCCCCAGAGCTGCCGCCAGTTGAACCCAGAGCTGCTGCCAGTTGAACCCAGAGCTTGTGCAAAGCCAAGGCAGAAAGAGTGCGCGTGCTCTCGGCATGAGCAGAGTGTGTGCTGCCAGGGTGGGTGCGTGGCAGTGGGGAGAGGATGGCATGTGAGAAATTGGGGGTAAAGTGGCCCGGGCTTGGCTTTGGCTGCCTGCGCCTTGGGCTGTGGTGCCGACGAGGACCTGTCTGCTATAATGTGGACGCCGGGCTTTGGGTTTGTCTTTGGAGGCTTTGTCCCCTGCCCCACTGTCATGGGTGCCCACCCCCACACTGCTGTGGCTAGCTTGGGTTGTCCTCGCCACCTGACATGTATATTGTACAAGTCTGTAGACGCGTGTACGGACTGATGCCTGTCCTTTACGTGTGGTCGGCAACTCTGGAGTACCCTGCTGTGCGCTGGCATCACCCCAGCTACCGTGGGCATGGGAAAGACCCCAGCTGCTCCAGGTGAAACCATGGCCTGTTCTTCTTCTTGCCTTTGTCTGGGGGGACTCTTCTGCTTAACCAGAGCTCTAATAAACTGTGTGCACCCAGCTTTAGTCCCATGCGGAAGCTGCAGGTCCCCAAGCTGCTCTGCTCATGGCAGAGGCTTCCCTCTGCTCACCAACCACCCCCAAGTGAGATGGGGCCATGGTGGCTTGTGAGGATGATGTGGTCCTGAGCAGAGCAGGGTGTGAGGATGAGGGATCCCCTCTGCGTCCCCCACTTCCTCTCCCAGATGGTCCAGAGCATCACTCAGTCTTGCCCAGCCTTGGGTTGGGCCACCCACCCTGATGCTGGGGAGGGTGCAGCCTCTTCTAGAAGGGGCTGCGGGAGTCACAGCCTGGGGTCCAAGCCTGGGTGAGCCCCCACAGATCTCCCCTCCTCCTGCAGTCCTGGCTGCAGCTGGCTCTGCCAGGTAGGACCATTTCTCACTTGAAAAACAAGGCAGAACTTAATTTGCTTCTATCGTGCTGAGCTACAAGCAGCATCCCTAATTCATCCCCAGGCAGCTGTACCTGATGAGATGCAGCGGCACCAGCTGGCCCTGCTTGAGGCAGGCTGGGATGAGGATGGAGGGGGTCTAACCTAATGGGAACTGAGCTGGTACATTGGATTTAGGCTTGTTTGCTTTGGGAGAGATCGAATTAGGATACACACAACCCCCTCGAGCACCTCCGCCCACCCCAGATGCCCGACTCCCAGTGCAGCGCAGACCCTGAGGGCTTTTCTTACGTGCGTGCGGGGCTTTATTGAGAAACCAAAGGTTTGGGCATCCCCTCGGGATGCTGGTGGTGGGCAGAGGCTGCTGAGATGCCACACCAGGGATGATGTCCTACTCTGTGGAGCCAGGACAGACTGACCCTGCTGCACAGAAGCAACCCACCCCTCCACATCGCAGCTCCAGGATGCCCTGGCCCCACAGGAGCCTGATGCATTCCCTCCCCCAGGAGCTTGTTCTCTCCAAACCATGTGGACCACAGGCTGCTTTCCCTGCGAGTCCAGTTCTGGCAGGGCTGCAGGGGTCTGGGGGGGGTGGGGTTTCCTGGGCTCCATAGCCAGGCCTGCATGGGGTGTCCCCGACATCCCCCCCTCCCACCTCAAAGCTGTTTGCTCACACTCAGTCCAGCGTTGCTTGTGTGGTGCGAAGTCGGTGGCGCTCATTTGAGGGACCGGAGCGAGCACTGGAGAATCCCATGGAGAGGCTTCGGAGTCCCCAGGGCTGCCAGAGGCTCCCCGCAAAGAAGCTGGGTACAGAGCGCCCCAATCCTGCACTACAGGGTAGTGCTGGTGGTCTCTGTGTGGCCCTGAGCGCTCGGCAGTGACTTCAGATAATCCACGTGCTTGCAGGTGTCCTCTCGGTTGTGCCGGACATAGCAGATGACGTAGACGATGACCATGGCAAACCAGCCGAACATGGCGATGAACATGGCCACGTCGGTGGTCCTCTGGCGCACGCTGCAGAAGTTGACGCCGGCGTCCAGGACCTGGAGCAGCGGCTTGCCCACGAACTCCTCCCGTGGGGCCGTGTGGCAGGTGATGTCCTGGACTGAGTCAGGGTCCAGTCGCGCCTCCCACAGCACCTCCTGCAAGGCGCACTCGCAGTGCCAGGGGTTGTTGGCCAGGCGGAGCTTGGCCTTGAGGGCCAGCAAGGCCTCCTTGGGGATGCTGCGGATGCGGTTGCTGGAGAGGTCGAGGCTGCGCAGCCCCGCTGCCACGCCTTTGAAAGCCGCCCTGTCGATCTTCTCGATGGCGTTCCTGGAGAGATCGAGTTCCTCCAGGTGGGACAGGTGCCTGAAGGCGTTGCTGGGGATCCTGGTGATGCTGTTGGCATCGAGCTTGAGGAACACGGCGTCTTTGGGGATGTCCTTGGGGATCTCCTCCAAGTGCTGGGAGCTGCAGAGGACGGCCTTTGCCCCCGCCCGCTCCGTGCACTGGCAGCTCAGGGGGCAGGAGCTGCCCCAGGGGATGCACAGCAGCAGACAGAAGAAAGCCTGGGCAACGCCGGTCATCTTGCAGCCAGCCAGCTCGGCATGGCTGCCGGCTGATCCCCGCTGGCTGCAGGAGCTCCTGGGCAGCACAGCGGCTCTGCGTTTCGGCAAAGCCTCTCCCATGGCTGGAGGGAAGCGGAGGGTGGAGGGGATGTGACACGGCATTATTTCCTGGAACAACGCGTACGTCTCGTGTCCAGTGTGCCCTGGCAAACTGGGGAGAGGCTGGGCTCGGGAGCCTGGAAGACAAGGACGGAACGATACTGGCTGTCATCTTTTCCAGGACATCTTAAATTGGTTTAAGATTAATTATATCTGGACATGGAGATGATGCAGAGATTAAAAACCCTCCTTGCCCCACCCCCACCTCGGCACAGACGGCCCAGGGCGGTGGAGGGTGCTGCAGGATAGGGGTGTCGAGACGGCCACGGCCCAGGAGCCTCTGCCCCAGCCTGCTGCTGATCTGCAGGTGGGACCCAGCGCTTGCTGTGGAGAACAGCAGCAGTGAATTCCTATCACACCAACCCCACAAGGGATGAGTCAGACTCCCTGGATCATCAAACCAGCTTGATCGCCACCGGGTTTCTAAATAACAAGGTGTGGAGCTCTCTTGCTTTCCCTGTCTGGTCCATGATCTGGTAGGGGTCACGTTTCCAAGGGCTTTGCTGAAGCAAAACAGGTGATTTTGTGGGGTTTTCAAATAAACAGTGAGTGTGGTCCAACGGGCCGGCTGCAGGAGCTGGGGGTGGAGAGAGGAGCTGCTAACACGGTACAGGGGTGCTCTGGAAAACCCAAGGGGCTGAGGCAGGAGGTGAAGCAGGTGGCCCGTCCTTCCTCTGCCCTTGGTACCGCTGCCTTGGTCAGGCTGATGGGGAAGGACCCTCGTGGTGGGGAAAGTTGGGGATGAGGGACCCCAGGAGCCTTTCTCCTGGGAATGCAGTTGCCCATGGCAGTCCCATGAGGTGATCATCCCTCTGGCACCAGCATCCTTCTGGCAACGGCATCCCCCGGGTAGCAGCATCCCTTGGGTACCAGCACCCCCTGGATGATGCTCACACCTGAGGGAGGGGCCTGCCGAGGGTGTAGGACCACACAGCCAACTCTTGAAGGGACATTCCGTCACATTGCCTGGAGCCCCTCTGGCCCTAGGGTGGTTTGCCAGCCCCGTCTCCCCAGGGGGATGTTGAGGGTTCTGGTTCCCATCGCCTCTGGAAGGGCTTGGAGGGGCCGCAGCTGCCCCATCCCACCACCCCAGCCAGAGCCCAGCGTGCAGGGGTGATGCCCAGTCCCACTGACGGCCCTCCCTGGGGACATCCCCCACACCCCCACTGGCTCTTGGCAGAGCCATGGGAGACCACAAGCAGCCGTGGGGTGGGCGAAGGTTCTGTGCCACCGCTTTGGCATGCAGCTTGCCTCCAGCAGCTCCTCACAGTGACCCCCAATGTGTCAAGTCATCTCTGCAGGCAGCACTGGGGGGATCGGCAAGCGAAGGGGCTCTGTGCAGCAAGGTCGCGTGTGGGAAGGCTTGAGGTGGGCTCATCCTGAAGCTGTGCCCCAAGCCCTGGGGAATGGCCCCTGATTCACAGCCACAGCAGATCAGTAGCCTCTAGGTATCTGACATATGGTTTATTGAGCTGGGTTGACTAAAATGCCAGTCTGACTGCCCTGTCCCCAAGCCCCAGGGCTTGTAGGACCTTGGTTGTGCTGTTATGGCCGCAGGTATCTAAGCCAAGAGCTGCTCACGCCATCAGAAGTGTTGGGTCCCAGCTGAGGACCATGGTGTTGGGTCTGAGGCTACCAGAGGTATGGGGACAGCTGCCCCAGGAGTCACTTGTTGGGCAGTCAGGAGCTTGAGACCCCAAGCCTTCTGCAGAGCAGTCCTCTGGGAGCTGTGGCAGAGGGTCTGCCGGGGCTTGGAGCAGGAGCAGGTCAGCAGAGGTGCCCAATGGGCAGCCTGGGTGGTGGGTGATCTGGGGCCGGCATGTCCCAGCGCCCACACAGAAGCAAAGAGTGGGTGGGAGCCAAGGGAAGGAACAACTTGCAGGAACAGCCCTGTGGCTCTGCTTGGCCCAAGCCCTGGGCTAGTGCTGTGTCTCATGTGGAAGCACCGCGAGGCAGGCTGGGGATTGGTTTGGTGGCCTGGGTGACTGGAATGCTGCGTGGGCACTGCCCAGGCACCCCCTGCCCCCGTCTGCTGGGGAGGGGACAGTTTTCCTCCCAGAGACCTGCAACACATTCACTGAGGCAGCCAAAGTACCCAGTCCCCAGTAGCTGCCGTGGGCTCCCAAGTGAGCTCTGGTAGGGCCACAGGGCCCGGCCAGAACCTGGTTTGGGACAGTGAGAGCCCTGGTCTGCGCTCGAGGGCTCAGTAATAGGCGCCGAGGAGGGTTGAGACCTTGTGCAGGAGCTCCTTGTGGTTGGTGTGCAGGGGCATCCTCTTGTCCAGCACCTGCCAGCGGATGCACAGCTCCGGGTCGCAGCCCTGCAGGAACTGCAAGAGGAGCAGAGACGTCACATTCGTGCCGCTGGCGGGACGTGCCAGCCATGCTCAGCACCTCCACCGGTGCCCAGCTTCCTGCCCTTTCTTTTCGGGGCCTCCGTGCAGCATCACCCCTGTGCAGTTCACCCCCAAGTTCTGTGGCTGGGGAAGCGCTCTCCTGATATGGGTGAGATCTGGGCCTGGAGATGGGCCTCCCCTGCCCTGAGAGCTGGCTGGGGGGTGCGGAGGCGAGGGGCTCGTACCGAATTCAGCCGCTTCATCTCCACGTCGTTCTGGTTGTCGAAGTGCACGCTGACGGCGACTGTCTCCACCCAGGCGTTGTCTGTGTTGCGGGGGTCATCAAGGTAGCCCTTGTGTATCTGTGCATGGCGAGGGTGTGCCACGTTAACAGAGACCTCACCACACTTCTGCAGGCACCAAGAGACCCCAGGGCTGGTGGGGTATCACCCCACAGCTCCTCTGCCCCTTGGGAGACCAGCACCCTGCTGCCACTGCCACCGGTGCCATGGCAGGGGCTGGCAGCAGGGAGACACTGCTCCCCAGGCCCCCCACCCCATGCGCTACAGGGCTGTTACATGTCCCACCTCCCTGGCCCATCCTCCCTTGTGGGGCCAAGGGGTGATGCCCCCGTACGCTGTGGACACCCACATGCCCCTGTGCCACCATGATGTTCGCGTGTCCCTCTAATGCATCAGTGCCCCCACGTGCCCCTGCACCAGGGTGATGCCCCCACCTCAGTGCCTTGTTTCAGCAGGTTCTGGAACTGGGGCCAGAACTCCCGTCGCAGGATCCACTTGAGCTTCAGAGGCAGCACTTCACCCGGCTCCAGTGACCCCTGCACCAAAGCGGACGTCAGCCATGGGGTCTGCCCAGCCCCCCTCACTGCCACCAGNAGCCCTCAGCCATGCAGGCCTTTGCCTGATGCCAATGGCTTATGTCACAGGGGCACGTGAGACCCGAAGACGTGGCAGAGGATGAGGACAGAGGAGCAGGAGTGGGGGCAGGGCTGGGGGGCACACAGCTCCACAGCACTCCTCGCAGCACAGTCCCGCACTCGGGTGCTCTTCAGGAGGGGCAGAGGGGCCTCCTTGGACAGGGCCGTGGTCGCTGTGCACGTCTCCCTTTCCCACCAGATGTCTGGCCGTGGGGCTTGGGCCAGCCTCATCTCCCCAGAGTCCACAACAACTCTTACCCCAGGCAGAGCCCAGACATCTGACAGCGGGTACTGGGCTACTAGGACTTCCAGCATCTTCTTCAGAGTCTTCCTTATAATGGACCCATCCAGGTTCCTCCTCCATCTGTGAGACAGGTCCCTGTTATGCCACAGCTGGACTCAGCTCCCCTCTACCCAGCAGCGGTTCCACGGGCAGCGGTGGGTTTTGCCAGGTCCCAGACTGAGATGGACTTCGTGCCCCTTTCCCATTCCACATGCCCAGCAAGAACATGTCCCCATCCCCACGCACTCACCGGGTCACAACAGGGTGCAGAGCATGGTTAGGCCCAAAGCAGTGCAGCCTCCCACGGCCTCGCAGCCCCGTCCTGCCCATGGGGTTCCTGGGAGGGGAGAGTGAGTGGGCTGGGACGATGCTCCTGTGCTTCCCGTCACGTTGATCAAAGCCCTACACCCTTTCCCCCAATTCCTCACCTCAATGCGCCTCTTCTGGGGTGCTGAGGTTATTTTGACGGGGTGTTTGGGGTGTGTGGGGGTGTGTGTGCGCATGCGTGTGTGTGACACAGCCCTGAAGATGTTGCATGCCATTACCCCTGCCCCACGCTGCTGCAGGGAAGCAGGAATGGGATGAGGACACCCAGGATTCTCCGTCTCCCCAGTGCTTTCATACATCTGGACACCCCATCTCCCCCCAAGTCCATCCAACCCTGGGGTGGGTGCACTTACAGCGGCAGCCCATCCTGCACGGCGTAGAGGCCATGGAAGCTCTGCCGGTTGATCAGTCCGTCCATGGTGTTGTAGTTGATCTTCAGGAGAGACTCCAAGGAGCTGGGGGGCAGGAGGCACCCGGCAGGGATGGCTGGCTGAGCCACGCAGGGGAAGGGGCCGGGCAGTGGGGAGCCACGGGGGGCACTCACGGGCTGAACGGGTCCTGCACGGCCATGTCCTTGTGGTCGGCTGAGTAGGCAGGAGGGTCGTAGAGCGGGAAGTCCACCTGCAGAGCACATGGCCGTGTCAGCACACCCCTAACATTCCTGCTGTGGTGCCAGGCAGGGATTGGGACCCCTGGGGACACTTTCTGCCCCAGCTGCTTCCTCTGCCCAGCTCGTGGCATCATTCCCTAAGGCATGGAGGGCTCCAGGCCCTGCTCAGTGTCTTGGCTGGAGGGTTGGTGCCTCTCATTCATGGCTCCATGGAAGCCAGGGCCACATCCTGGTCCTGATATGGGAAATACAGAGGCGTTTGTCCCCTCTGTCTCCCAACTGACCCCCTCAGGCATCCCTAGCAGTGCCAATCCCAGCAGGAACAATGCCCAGTCACCCCTCCTTGTCCCTGGGAGGGTGTCAGAGCAGCTGCTCCAGGAAGCTGCTCATCCCAGGGCTGGGAAAAGCAGGACCTCCCAAGTGTGACATGGGTGTGATGACAGGTCTGTTCCTCCTCTCACCCCTTGGCCCCCTCCACCCCTTATGCCCAGGGTCATGGTTCCTACCTCCCAAGGCACCTTCTCATCTGGTACTGGGAAGCGGAGGGTGTGAGATCCTGGGTACAGGAGGTTTCGGGCAAGCACGTGGTATGAGGGCTGGCTGTCCTCAGGTTTCCCCTTCAGGTCAACCTCCTTCATCTCTGAGGCTTTGCTGGAGCCTGTGAGGCAGACACAGGCAGCGCAACTCCAACAGCAGGGTGCTGAGTCCAGGGCTGGGGACTGTGGCTCTGCTGAGGGAGCTGCCTGGGTCTCCCCATGGGGATGGAGATGTCCCCGCGGGGGTCTGGCCCACAGCAGCAGGTCCTGGAGAAACCTGGGCCATGGGCTCCAGGGAGGGCTCCAGAGGGGAGGGTGGGAATGGCTGCAGGAGGGGCTGGACAGCTTCACAGAGCCTCCAATCCTCCCAGAGCCTCTGCCTCGGCCTTGCTGCCTAACAGAGGGGTGCGAGGGGCTGCTCAGCTTTGGCCTGCATTCCCCCAGGTGCCAGCACGGGGCTCCAGGTCTCCCTGGTGCTGCTGGGATGGAGTTGGGTTCTGCTTACCCAGAGGTGGCATGTCCTCTCCTGAGCTGAAGCCGTTGCCTTGCAGCGCTTGCATTATCCAACTCAGGGCCTGGGCACTGTGCTGGACCTGTATGGGACAGGAGAGGCTCAGCCCTCTGGCTGCGCCCGCGTTCCTTTGCCCCAGTCCTGCAGGACGGTGGCTGTGCCATGGCTGTCTCGGAGAGGAGCTGCCAGGGACTAGTCTGGCTCCCAGGCACACCGCAGGCTGTGGGACAGCTTCACTGGGAGCGGGAAGAGTCCCCCATCTCCAGAAGGTCTGGAGGGTCCTCTCGGGGCAAGGAGCAGAGCTGAGCCAGGCCTAACTGCTCAGGTGACCTGTGAAGGCAGGGCCTCATCCCACCCTCTGCCTGCTCGCCCTGGAGCAAACACTCCCCATGAAGCTGTTCCCCTCCGACGCATGGAAACCCACGGGGTGTGAAGGGGGTGGATTCAGAAGGGCTCGCTCTGGGTCAGTTTTCCTGGTACCACTTTTCTGAGGTAGCTGCTCATCCTTTGCCTCACCTGCTCTTCCAGAGACACCAGCCTCTTCTCCACCAGCCCTGTCCTCTTCACCCGGTCCAAGTCCAGCAGCTCTGCCAATATGTCAACCCTGGAGAGACAGTGCAGAGAGAATTCCCCTCAGCAGCCACCCTGGCACCGATCCCTGCTCTTCCCTGCCCAGGACACTGGGGGACAGATGGACGTTGCTGTCAGGAGGGCTGGTACCTCTGTGCAATGTCTCGAATCTTCTGCTCCGTGTTCTGCTTCTCTTGGCACTGCTGATGCTGCAGGTAGTTCTCCTTCAGGTACATCTCCCAAGAAAGGAGGGCAGCTTCTTCATTCTTCTCCAACTTCTCTTCTGCCAGAGGAAGGGGCCGGCCGTGCTGTCAGATCCCTGGGCACCCCAAACCCCAGTGCCGCAGCCCAGACACCAAGCTGCGTGCCTCAGCGTGTGGTGATGCGCCCCGGGGAGAGGAACAGGGCAGGAAGGGAGATGCTGGTCCTCACTGAGCTGCTTGTGGTGTGTGGCCGGCCTACGGAGCAGGCCTCGGTGGACCAGGATCTGCAGGTGGTTGAGGAGGATGAAGGGTGGAGGTGCGGGCGGGCGGCCATGGTACTCCTCGATCAGGTCATGCCGCTGGAACTTCCAGATCTGGTCCGTGTGTGTCTGGACCTGCTGAAAGGTGTAGCTGGGGCAGAGCCCAGGGGTCAGCCGTGGGGATGAGGAGGCACATCGTGTCTGCATGGAGCCCACAGCTCCCTGATCATCTCAGATCTGCACCACGTACTTCCCCGGATCTATACACCCCTACCCCTTTCAAAACCACTCCCTGTGCTCTGGTCAGCACATGCCCCAGGACCCTCCTTGCACTTGCTGTGTGAGCAGCCACAGCCCTGGGCAAGCCAGCAAGCAAAGCCAGCTCGACTCGCTGTCAGGACCATGGGTCTGGGTCAGACTCACTTGAACATGGCGATCAGGAGGTTGAGGAGGAGGATGTTGGTGAAGAGCAGGTACAGGCACAGTAAGATGACTGTCAGCCACTCTGGGAAGATGGGTTTCTTGTTGTCCTCATTTGTCTCTGGGCACTTGGGCTTGTAGGGGTCAGTCCCATTGGGGCTGCACTGGTCAATGTTGAAGTTGACTCCTGCAAGACAGCATAGCAGGACTCTGCTGCGGCCAGCCTCGTGGTGTCTCAGCGGGCTTCAGCTCCTTGACGCTCAGCTCCCCAGCATCAAGGGAGCTTAGCACTGGGCAGGGCTTCAGCTGCAACCTGCACCTGGCACTCTGCTCACAGCCACCAGCTTTGACACTGGTACTGAGCTCCACGGCCCTGGGCCTGTGCTGGTGTGCTGCCCCAAATGCTTTGGCAGGTGACATCCCTGGGCAGCGCTCCCAGCGTCCATCCCCATACCCTGCCATTGCTCCCTCCTGGCCTTACATCGCACTCGCAGACCTCTGCGGGGCAGCGCAGCAGGAACTGGTCAGTCTACGGTGGGAGCTTGGTACCCCTCAACCTTGTCGCTGCCACCCTCCTGGTGCCATGCGCTGTCACAGGCCAGCGTCCCTTACCGTCGATGTAGGAGGGGATCTGCCCAAATATGGTCAGGTAGGAGTGGTAGACCACACCACGGAAGAGCCACTCCACACGTTCCTCATTGTGGATCAGGATAGCCTGCTTGGCGACCCCAAAGGACACCACCCACACGGCGAGCAGGAAGAGGAAAAAGAAGACATCCTTCAACTGCAAAGACAGAGGGGAAGCAAAATTGCGTCCTGCAGCAAAGCCCCACTCCAGGACAGGATAAGATGGGTGGTACATCCATCCCATGCTGGCACCCGGCAGCTCCAGCTCATCCCCCTGGCGCGATGGGGGGACTCTCACCATGCGCTTCACAATGATGATCTTGGGCCCCAGCGTTTTACTGACGGTGAAGATGTGCATCAGACGCAGGCAGAAGATTATAAAGGCCAGGGACAGTATGATGCGCCCAGGATATAAAGTTGAAGGGATCAGCCTGGGCACAGAAGAGAGGGAAGGAAACAGCTCAGTGCCACCAGCATGGGGTTTTCTGATTTCTGCAGCAGTGGCAAGTGGGGCGAGAGGTGAAATGTCTCTCCTGGAAGCAGCTACAAGCAGAGGCATATCAGTCAGAATTAATCCCGGGACCACGGAAGTCTGCCTTGGTTGGTCTTTGGGAGGAGAGATCGTGGTTACCAACCCAACAGCACTGGTTTTGCAGCCCATGGCTGTGTCCGAAGCCCTTGCACGGGCAGCATGAGGCTCTGTGTCTCACCTGCAAGTCAGCCCTGTGAGAAACACCACGATGGCACAGACGTCCAACTTATTCCAGAAGTCCTTGAAGTACAGGGAAGCCATTTTCACAATGCCAAACCCATCTGGATCATACAAGAGCTGTTGGGAGGAGAGGAGGGGTTAGCATTGTGATGAAAGCTTCGTGAGGTACTTGTGTAGAGAGAAGGCACCTCACAGACCTGCCAGGCCCTCACTGGATCCCCTTGCTTACCCAAAGCTGACCTGACCCTATGGGGTTTTCTGTAGGGGTGTGGGAGGAGCATGGGGAGAGATCCCTGAGACATGGGGCCCTTTGGTGGAGAAAGGCACTGAGATGCTGGAGCAAAAGCTGAAAAATATCAAATTGCAAACAAAACCGGGAAATGTTTCTGGGAATGACTGCCCAAGGAGGGAGGTGTCCCCTCCACCTCCTGGCACCTTCAACTCAAAGCACAATGGCTTTTGGTGGTGTACCCAGTACACAGCCAAGGAGATTCTCTGTCCTCAGCGGTGCGGGGAACAGGTGCTGGGTATCCCTTGGACCTCTCCAAGCGGATGGTGATGTGAAAAGCAGCAGGGAACGTGAGCTATGCAGGACTTTTCCTGGAGCACCCAAAGGGGTGTTGCTCCCTTCTCTGACCTCCTCCCAGCCTCTGACCTGCCTGAACCGTACCTGGCGGACCTCCTCACACACCAGGGAGAAGAGCCAGAAGTAGATGAGATACTCCCACCAGGACGGCAACGGCTGGAAGTCAACCATCAGGACATAGGCGAAGAGCAGCAGGAAGGTGAAGTAAGAGAGGATGTTCATGTGGAAGATGACGATGGGTGCTGTGAAGAAGGCTCGGAGGCGTGTCAGGCAGCCCACAGGCTGCATCTTCTCCCTGTGGGGACCAAGGTTGGAAATGGGGCTCAGCGGCCCAGGATGATGCTGAGGAAGCTTCTACCAGCTAGCCTTGGTGTGCACATGCCCCACCGACATGAAGTACCTGAAGGTGATGAGGCTGGTGTAGATGAGTGGGAAGAAGATCATGCATGCAATCACCCGCCAAAGCCCATTGTCTACACACATCTTCCCCCACCAGACTTTGGTCAAAAAGGCCTGTGAGGAATGACAAAGATGAGCGCCAGTTGAGGAAGTGAGGATGCAGGGCAGAGCCCCACCACTACCAACAAGGAACCCTGGGTCTGGGACAGAGGACACCTGGGCACCTCCTCTCCAAGCACCACTGCTGGGGACATACCTGGACACCCCCATGGGACACAAAGTTCATGTTCTTGGCCTCCAGCGCCAACTGCAAGCAGGTTGTCTTCCCCCAGGCCTCGGAGATACGAGTGAGGAGCTTCTGGGCTCTTTCTTCATCCTTGCGGTAGCAGTCTGTGAACACACCTGGCCAGACAGGGACCAGGAGGACAAGGCTGAGCTCCAGGGCCAGCTCAGTGCTCAGCAAGGTGCCACAGAGCCACCCTTTGCGGAAGGATCTGGACGTTCCGCTATGCAGTGGCACCCTCTGCGGTCCCACCACCACCTGGGCACAGCCCTTGCAAAACCACAACCCCAACCACGATGAGGGGACCCCCATTTGGTACACACCTCCCCCCCTTGTACCCATCACCACCAGACACCTCCTGGGTGATACAGGGCATGAGAACCGCTCCAGATTGCTGGTCCCCTCCTGCTCACCAATCGCCTTGTGCTCGAACTGCTCTGCCAGAGCCAACATGTCATCGGTGGTGTCGGTGTCTTCCTCCTCTTTGGCTAGCTCCTTCAGGATTTTGCTGCAGGCCAGAGCAGCTGCCATGCAGTCCTGGCCCTGGAGCAGAAGACACCAAGAGAGCATGGATCTCCGTACCCTGTCTGGCAAGTCCTGGGAGGGAGGGGGGAGGGGGGTGTCCCAGGCAGGCTGCCGCTCAGGATGGAGAGCTGAGCTGTGCTTCCCTCTGGGAGCAGGAGGTAACCCAGAGACGAGGGGAATCCGGGGACAACCCTGCTCTTATCACAGAAAGCCCCAGGTGATGGGACAGTGTGACTCCATGGCTCCACAAGGCGCGCTCACCGTGCCACCAGCCACACCACGTCGTGCCTGGGGATGCTGCTAGGGGTGGAAGCTTTCTCCCACCCAACTGCTGTGCCCGGGTGCCCTGCCTGCAGGGTGCTGAGCCCTCGCTCAGCCTTTGCACCAAAGGGAACACTTGGAGACCAGCAGACCCCTAACGTCTTGGCTGGGAGAGGAGGGGTCTGACAGCTTGGTGGGCAGCAGGAGGAACATCACGTGTGGCCAGGTATCAGGCTTGTGCACTGCCAGCTTGTCTGCCATCTCAAATGCCAGCAGGCATGATCTTTCCTCTTGGGGCTGGGGGGTTTGTCTCCGTCTGAGCCGCCCTGCTGGGACAGACTGCTCTGGGCTGTGATACCTGGGCCCAGATGATTTCTGCCAGCTCCTTACGGTTCTGGACCACAGCCCAGATAAGCAGGTCACGGACTGGGTCCATGGTGAAGGTCACTCGGCCAGCAGAGCGCTTGTAGAGGGACCGGAGGCTTGACCCCTGAACCTGCAAAGCATTTGGCAGTCAGACCTGCTCCCCTGCAGAAAGCAGCCAGCCCCTCTGCCGCCCCCGAGCCCCGGGTCCCTGCCTCCACCAGCCATGGAAAGATCTTCACTGCAGAGGGGTTGTGGCCAGGAGTGGACTCATCCTGGAAACAGCACTTTCCCTGGGGCCAGGAGCATCCTGCCCAGGGCACCCACCCCACCGGGTGTCCCCTGGGTAACACAGCTGCCTGGTGCCATGAGTGTGAGGCAGATGACTTGGGTAGGGCTTTAAGGGACTTTATGTGGGATTCTTGAGCAGGTAGGAGGACAAAGACCCAGCTTCAACCCCCAGGATGGTTTCTTGAGCCACCGTGTCCCCCCCTAAGGCAACTGCCACCATGTAACCTGGAGATGCGTACATTCAGCTTGATGTGCGGGACGGGGACGGAGAGCCGGGGCCGCTCTGTGTGCTTGGGCTTGGGGTAGAGAGACTGTGTGGAGCAGCCCAGGAGCTCCCGCAGCACCTGGGAGACGTGGTGCAGTTGGATTCTTGGCATTTTGGGGCCAGCTGTGTGGTCTCTCTCCTCCAGCAGGACCTTCTGCAGCTTGCTGTAGAACAGGCAGGACGATGCCATGTTGTCGTAGAGGTAAATCAGGGTGTCCCAGGTGACAAAATCCTTGAGACGCACTCCCTGCTCCAGGAACAGCTTCACAAACTCAGGCTTGTTGGAGATCAGGGCGGCTGCCATCATGGGGTGGAGATCTGTGGGCTGGCCAGAGGTGGGGGTGAGGGGCTCAGTGACCCCAGAGCAGTGCCCTACCATGTTCCTCACTTGGATGGGGGAAAGAGTTCATCCCTGAGCACATGAGGAGGTTCTGGGTGTGAGAGAGCAGATGGGAGGAACTGGGACTTGTGGGACATTCCTCAGAGACATATGAATTCTGGATTCATATGCCCTCTCCTCTGGCAGCAAAGCCCTCTGCTCCCTTGGCTGCTGGGTGGAAGGTTGGGGTAGGGTACAGTTAGACCCAGCTCACAGGAATTTGCCATAGAAAGGAACCAGGGCCTCACAGGCGTGTCCCCTATGCACAACTCTTCAGCTGAAGGGTCACAGTGCTGCCAGCTGGATCCCACCCACAGGGAGACTGGCTGCTCCCGATGCTCACTCAGGTCAGCCTTGTGGGGCTTTCCTTTCCAAGGTGATCTTCACATGTGCTCAGAAGTGGGTAAGGGGCTACGTGTTTGTCCTGACAGGAAGGTACCTGCTGACCTTCTGCCATGGCTTGGTTTCAGCCTCAGCTCTTCATATTAGCCATGGAGGTCCAGGGCTGCAGCACCTCGAACAGCCCTGGACTGCACTGGCTAATTGGAGAGCCTGTCTCATCCTCCCTTCCCAACAAAGGTGTGGATCTTGTTCAGGCTGGGCATTTTTCACACCATCAAATAGTTTCCTCTTCAGGATCCTGGATCCCACCAGCTCTTGCCAGTTCCACAAAAGGTGTGTGAGCTGGGGGAACCCAAACTGTCAGACAAAGTATAGGAAAATCCCTTCGAAGTCCCATGGACTCAGTCAAAAGGGCAGAAAACCCTGCTCAGCTTTGGCTTCCCAACAGTCAGATGGGGTGTGGGATGGTGGGGTTGGGTTGTGCTGCTCTCTGCCCCACTCTGTAGTAAGGTTTGAGCAGGGAAACACCAGTCTGGGTGAGATGAGTTTAGAGACAAGTTGTCATTTGACAACGTGGCATGAGCAGTGACCATCAGGAAGAGGTATTGGCTTAAGGTTGCTGGACTGTCTTTAAAAGACACCAGCTTTGAGCACAATACCAAGCAATTACGTGTGTAAACAATTATCAGCCAAACAGGACCTTTGCAGGCAATGAATGTCAGGGTGTGCTCACGTCTGCTTTGGGTGTTCAAATGTATTTTGAAAGACAAGATTAAGAGCTGCTGGCAATGTGGTGGGAGTTCAGGGTCCAAGAGAGATGCCCTCAAAACCTCTCCCTAGGCACAGCCAAGGTGAGCAGTCCCCACAGCATCCACAAGTGGGACCTGACCACTTGCTAGCCTGAGACAAGCAGCACAGGTACTCCCTTACCTTCCACTCATGGTCATCGGTGAAGATCTCACTCCGAGCAATGTCCACTCTATTCCAGGCCACAGCTAACTTCAGCTGGTGGTCCCAGTTCTCATGACCAAAGTGGTCCTGGTTCCGGGATGCTGTGTGCAAAGTGCATGTGTTAGAACAGGATCAGTGAGAAGATATGCAGCGAGAAGACCCCCTGGAGGTCCCCTTGGAGGCCTGACCCTTTGGGAAAAACAGCTCTCCACGATCAGCTCAGCATCACAAGGCTTAGGCTCCCCTTCGGAGACCCCGTAAGTCAAGCAGATGAAGGAGGTGCCTTGTGAGCCCATCCCATTCATCTCACCCCATCCTCCCAAGCAGCCCCCCACCCCTCACCTTTGAAGAGGGCCTGAAGGATGGCCACATCCACGTCCTGTTGGCCATATTTGCCCTCTCTGAAAATGGTCAGGAGCTGTCGGTTCCGGACTATGTCTTGGATCTACAAGGAGAGCCATGGGCAAGAAATCATCATCAGCATCTCCTCCCTGCTGCTTCCTGCAGCCCTCAGTGCTGTGTGGGCAAGTCCTTGCTCCCCTTGGGTTGCCCTCAGATCCCGCACGCTGTGTCTCACGACCCAGCTGGTTGGTCCCAGATGGTAGCTCTCTGCCCATAGGCAGCAAGCAGCAGAGGAGCAGAGCCTTTGGGGTGCCCACCAGGACAACACCTAGCATGGTTGAGGGCAGATGGATGGATGGCAGAAGTCAGGCCTTAAACTACATGCTAGAAGCCTTTCTGCTCATGACCTTCTTGCTCTCTACAACTACCCACAAGGAGGGTGCAGAGAGGTGGGGTCAGTCTCTTCTCTCGGCTAACAAGAGATAGAATGAGGGGAAATGGTCACAAACTGCCCCAGGGGAGATTGAGGTTGGACATGAGAAGAATTTCTCCCCTGAAAGGGTTGTCAGGTGTTGGAACATGTGGCCCAGGGCAGTGGTGGAGTCCCCATTCCTGGAGGGATTGAAAATGCCAAGAGATGAGGTGTTGAAGGACATGGTCCAGAGGTGGCCTAGGCAGGGTCAGACTGGTGTTGGACTTGATGAGCTTAAAGGTCTCTTCCAACGCAAGGGATTTGATCATTCAATGATTCTAAGGATCCCTGGGGACGCCTTTGATCTCCATGGGCTTACCTTCTTGGTCCACTCCACCAGCTTGCCCTCAGTGAAGAGCTCGTAGGTGTCATGGAAGAGTATGCTCAGCTTCTTCTGGATCAAAGCAATGGTTATCTTTGGCACAGGCAGGTCGGCCACCTGTGCGATGATGTCAGCCACACGCCCAGACCCTTCCACAATCACACAGGGGGTTCCGTTGCTGATGGCATTGTAGATAGTCTGTAACAGAGCAGGGAGGCTGCTCCTAATCCCACCCAGAGGCCAGCAGACCCTCTCTGAGCCTGAGACCCACACTGCTGCTCCCTGGTATGGGGAGCTAGCATGGCACCACACTGGCACCAATGCTGGCAAGCAGCACCCCAGTCAAGGAGCTGCTCCCTCCCACCATCACCCTTTTTCAGCTCTGCTATGAGTGGGAAGGAGCAGTTCCTTACATCGAGTGTCCCAGGACCTCCTTCCAGCACCACACACACGATGGGGATCTTGATGGCAACACCTGCGGAACAGAGCTCAAGGTCACATCCCTGTGGGGCAGCCCCCCCCCATGCAGCTGACTGGGGTCCCTTTGAGTGGTAGGGTTGAAAGGAGAGGTGGGAGTGCTGCCCCTGACATGCTGGGCTCCAGGAGAGAGGGGAGATAGTCTCCTGGCAGTCATGCTGCTGGGGCACATGTGTGCATGTGTTAGACTAGAAAACCATTCACACAGGAAGAAGGTACCACCTGGAAGCCCCCTTGGAGGCCTGGCCCCCTGGGACAAATGACCATCCCTGATCAGCTCAGCATCACAAGGTTTGGGGACCCTCTAGTGATGCCCCAAGTCAAGCAGCTGTCAGAGAAAGGCTCTATGGTTTGTGCCACTGAGGACCCAGGTTTCACATTTATCATGACAGCCCTGTCAAACCCCTTGCCTGGATCCCTTGGGGGGTGGGGGGCACAGCCACCCCTCTCACCGGAGGCCAGGATGGGCAGCCCTTACCCATGGGTGGCCCATCCCACCTCGTGTCCTCCCTTCCATCAGGCCTAGCTATGTGTGGCCATTACCTCCTTTCACCTTGTTCTGCTCTGAAATGAACTTCTCCAATCTGGTCCTCAGGGGGATTTCCACCCCATACCTCCCGTGGGTCCCATCGTCCACCAGGATGAAGTGGGAGTGGTTGCTGTCCAGGCATGACAAGCTGCCTTGGTTCTCCTCATCCAGTACATACTCAGCTGGAAATCCACCCTGTAAGCAGCAGGAGACATTCTGGGAAGAGCCTGGCAGAGTGGCAGAGGAGCCCCAGCTGCCCACAGCAACCAGCACATGGGGACAGTCAGCCAGGCAACTGTCCCTGCCCACATTAGCCTTGCTCCATCCTCCTCTGTCTCTGCTCCACCTGCCCTCGCACTCCTAAGTGTTCTCCTGGGAGAAGCGCAGCACCTACGCAACACACTGTGTAGGATAGAGGGGCTTCTCAGCAAACACCAGCCCAAACACCAGTTCTTCTGGTGTGGCTGGGTTTCACCAGGGCTGTCAGTTACAGGCATGTCTTCAAACACCTGTTCCCACCACAGTCCTTGTCAGGCCAAATGCCTCTCCAGCTTTGCCTGGCTCACCATGGGGCAGATGAGGCTCTCCCGGTTGTACACGGTCCCCCAGGTCGCTATGCCGATGGTGATGATCTCGCCTTCCTTGTAGCTGCAGCTCAGGATGAAGTCTCGCACTGCCTCTCCCACCTGCTTCATCACACCGGCGTGGGACCCCCCTGTGATGATCCAGGCTCCTGCGGGTCAGAGAGGGGCTTGGGAAGGGAGTGGCTCTGCTCGTGGGAGTCTCCTAGCACCTCCCCCGTCCCCGTGTTGCTGCAGAACACCTGATTCTCAGAGAGGCACCACTCCCTAGAAGGTCTCTCCCCTGTCCACTACATCAAGCCCTGGCAGCAGAGGAGATGCCTTTTTCAACATGGTGTTGCATCTCTCCGTCCAGCTCCTGCTGAGCCTGATCAGTGACTGAGTGAGAACAGCCCATTCCCAGTGCTGGTAGTCCAGAAGGGGATCTGACAGCTTGGCCAGCTTGGCATCCCCAGAGCATCCCAACTCACTGGACCTGGCATGGTCAGTGGTCAGATGACAGGCTCCCCACCTGCTAGGGAGCATCTCTTACCAGTGGTCTGGGCCACTTTGACTAGCCCTTGCCGAAAGATGTTCTTCAGCCTTGGCTTCATGATGAAGTTTTTGGCTCCTCCAGTGACTGAGATGAGCAGATTGGGTGCATCAAGGCCCCAGTGCTGTGTCATGAGGTGGTAGATGACCCGTGGAGGGGTATCCGAGGAGACGCGCACATACTGCAAAAAGGGAGCATACCCGCATCTTGGGACAGTATCAAAACTTCTGCTGTCCCACAAAAAAAAACAGGGGCTCCCCACACCATCTCCCCAGACCTGCTGCTGCCCCAGGTCTTTGAGCATGACCCTGTTCCCATTTGCTTCCCTTGACCAAGCATTCCCAGAGTGTGCCTAAGGACAGGACAGGGAAGAGCCTCTCCCAGAAGCATGGCCCTCAGGGCATGGACATCAGTCCTGTGGTTTCAGAAAGGGCCTGGGACCAGGCCTGGGAAAGAGGAGGGGTTCTATTCTACCCCCTTCAGTCAGTGTTGCCTTGGTGGCATGTCCATGCCTTCCTAACCTCCTCGCATTCAGGAGGGGAACACTTGTGGTTCATCCTACATGTCAAACCCTCAACGCTGGCTCCCCGCAAACCTCAGCACTGGCTCCCCATGCATGACATATGGCAAAGCCAGATCACCTTCCCCATCTTCTGTCCCAGCCCAGTGAAGTGGATATCACCGAAGGCATCTGTGGGCATCTCCTGGATGTGCCTGCTGGGGTCCCAGTCCTTCCCCAGGAAGACTGGAGGCTTGGAAGCATCTTCCTGGTGCTGTTCCCGGAGATAGCCGCACTTGCACACAATCCTCCTGAAACACACACCGTTAACGTTGCCAAAACCAAGCTAAACCCAAAAAGGCCCAGCCTAGGCAGGAGGTGTTGGCATTGTCCACCACCACAGTCACCAGCATCTCCCACCCAGCTCGTCCTCCAGCGCGGAAACAAAGGTATTGTTTTGGGGGAAGATTTAGCCAAACAAAAAAAAAAAAAAAAAAAAAAATGTTTCTGCCTTTAGTGTTTCAGGACAGAAATGTTAAGGTTGCTCTGGATGAAATATGGGTGGAAATATATGTGAAAGCGTTGGGAGTGCTCCTCACTGGGACATGGGCTGTCGGCCATGCAGCGACACACAGCGGGGTGAAGAACTAGTCAAAAAGGAGTTTGTGAATCCCCTTGGCACAGCTCCCGTGATGGGAAGGTGGGTTGTTCTGGTGCTGTAGCTTTGCCACCAGATGCTCCTTCTGCTTTCCTGGCAGGGGAGGGGAATGAGGGCCTGCTTGGCTTACCCGGAATCCGATGGCTGGGAGCTTTCAACAAAGTAGGTACACTCTTTCTTCCGGATATTTTCAGGAATCCAGGAGATGAGGTTTTCCTGAGGGGACAGGAAAAGCAGTGAGGGGTGAGGGTTTCTGCAAAGGGCCAGAAGATATGCCAGGGCCTGCCCCTCTGCTTGGGGCATGGCTGGTTGCCTCTTTGACACGAAGGGAGAAAGCGCCATCGCTATCTGCAAGGAGAAAGCCATGTGTCCTCCAAGGAGAGGAGATGGGAATGCTGGTTGTGTATCTCAGCTGCTTGAGGTTTTCTGTATGTCCCCAAAAGTAAAGCGATCTCTTATGAACACGTGCGTTCCCCAGCCCAGCCGGAGATTCCCCACGGACTTGTCACCAGATAACTCGTTAATGCTTGTCCGTCATGTGTGGACAACCACCCCTCCCCAGCACCTCCTGAACTTGCCTTTTCATTGCTGCCAGCGGGGAAATGTGCCTTCCGCCTGCCCTTCGAAACGCTGCTACTGCTCTGTCGGAGGTTGGGGACCACCTCGAAGTCACTCATCCTCCTGGGGTGCATGGCGGGGGTGTCTCCTGTCTCAGGGCACACCTTGTTCAGTTCGGAGGGGAGCACCTTTGTGCACCGGCCACGAGTGGCCATGACTGCTGTGTCTCGCCCTGTTTGGCTTCCTCTCACCTGTTCCTAGGCTGGGAGGTCCTGCACATCTCCATCCTGAGTGCGGCAGGAAAGAAGAACACCCATGGATTTAAAGCACTGGGGTGTCCTGTCAATCAATCCCTAGGTGGAGAGACATCCAGGGGAAACCTGACGGACCCTCAGCACAGTGGCCATGCAATGATTTACCCTGGGCAGCCTCTCAGCCTCCAAAAATTGACCCCACTGCGCTCTGCCCACCAGCACAGATGCTGGCCTGCCTGCTCTGCTGCCCGTCTGCCTGCCTGCTCTGCTGCCTGGCTGTGCACCAGCTCTCCTTGCTTGCTCTCCTCTGCACGCAGCTGGGATATTTCTGGCAGCAGGGAGAGCAGAAACCAGGTCTCTGAGCACAGCCCTGCATGGGGAATCTGCATCAACATGCTGGCAGCAGAGACAGGGCACTCCTCTGTGGGGGTCTCACACCCCTGCAGAGGTTCCAGGAACCCAGAGCTAAAACTGAGGGGCACACAGACATGCTGCAGGGTGGGGGGCTGCAAAACTCCTGAGACCCTCAAATGCTGCCAGCTCCCATCATTTAGCTCCTGAACTGCTGGGACTCAAGTGAGGATGGAAAATCTCACAGGGGTCTCGGGACGGTTAGGTGACAGAGGGGGTACAGTGCTTGAGTAAGGTGCTGGTGAAGTTGTGGGGACAGTGTTGATTGTGTGTAGTGCTGGGCTCCCCAGTGAGGAGACAGGGAGTACTGGAGAGGGGACAACAAAGGGCTATGGAGGTGCTGAGGAGATGAGAACATCTCTCTGACAAAGAGAGGCCGAGGGACTCGGGGCTGTTTGGCCCAGAGAAGAGAAGACTGAGGGGGATCTTCTCAGTGGTGATAAATCCTTGAGGAGTGGGGTTCAGGAGGATGGGTCAGGCTTTGGTCAGTGGTGCCCAGGGACAGGACAAGGGGTGCTGGGCACAAAGCAGACCTGAGGAAGTTCCACCTAACCCTGAGGAGGAACTTCTTTCCTGGGAGGGTGGCAGAGCCCTGGGCCAGGCTGCCCAGAGAGGTTGGGGAGTCTCCATCTCTAGAGACATTCCAACCCGTGATCCTGGACACTGTCCTGTGCAGCCTGCTCCAGGGGGTCCTGCTGGAGGGGGGTGGGTCTGGGGGTCTCTGCCAACCCCCATCCCTCTGTGACTCTCTGATTTTGGCTCTCTGCAAGCCAAACTCTGCATCACACCCCAGGGCGGGGAGCCCTGATGGGGGACAAGGAGTGGTGAAGCAAAATCAGTGCTACTACTCCAGGCCTCCTTTCCCCANGGGCACGGCCACGAGCAGCTCGTAAGCCTGTGCAGAAGGGTCCTCCATGGGGTCCTGGTGGTGAACAGATAAACCACCCGCAATACCTGTCCTGAAGGTCTCCAGGGACAAGGACAGGGTCTCTCCCGCAGCCAC
>VXBZ01002911.1:27376-57638 GCA_013399135.1 Heliornis fulica
AGGACTTGTGCTCCAGACCCTTCCCCAGCTCCCTCAGCCTCCTCACAACACTTGTGCTCCAGACCCTTCCCCAGCTCCATCACCTTCTCTGGACACGCTCCAGCATCTCAACGTCCTTCCTGGAGTCAGGGGCCCAAACCTGCCCCCAGCACTCCAGGTGTGGCCTCACCAGAGCTGAGGACAACAGGACAATCCCTTCCCCCTCTCGACAGGCTCAATCCTCCAGCGGTGCAGATCCAGCACAGAGGCACCTGGAAAATAACTTCTCGTGCAGATGTCTCTGGTTTTCTAGCATGTGACTTTGGGAATAAACCAAAATCACCCATAAAAGAGTAAATCTGCATGATTGAGGTGTCCCACTGTTGCAGCAGAGGCAGCAAATCAGCCCACCAGCCCCTCAGTGTCATTTATGGTCACGGATGAGCTACAGCTTGAGGCAGCCGTACGCTTGTGTCAGTGGAAACAGAGCAAGAACCTGGCCCAGTGTGACCTACACCCCTTCAGGCAGTGCCACGGGTCGCCTTCAGCCATGAAGAAAACCCACATACTCAGAGAAGGCTTAATTGGAACTACTAATTACCACAGGCATGCTGAACCTATCCCTTCTCTGGAGCTGGGATGCTGCTGGTCTCCTTGATTCATCTAAGAAACACTGAGTGCCTTCAGCTACCCCGTACCGTAACCTCCGGTGGGACCCTGGTGTGGAGAGCAGAGGCAGCATCCACCACCTGAAACACTGAGTCTCCTCTTAAATCTGCTGAAGCCTCATCACATCCAATTACAGGGAACCACCCTCAGCCTCCAGAGGAGCCACCAACAAAGATCTCAGTGGAGATTCTCAGATATTACCGTAAGCTCCCACAATCTGTTCCGGTCATCGTCCCCTTCTGCCATCCACGTTGCCTGGAATTCACCCACCCAAAGTCTGAAAGCACCGTGGAACTTTGACATCATTTCCTTTCTAAAATAAGAACTGATGAACCTCCACTAGAGCACAGAACCCTCAGGAGATGTTTTAGTTCTCTGTGATGACATTAAGGTACAAAACCTGAGGTCCAGCCATGCGGAAACACAGCTCCGCTCCGGGAGCCGCACGCCACAGCGCTGCCCCACACTCCCCCTGCCCTCCCACGCGAAGCTGTCACGGAGCTGGGAGGCACCACAGATTGCTGGGTGACCCACTTCACTCTTGCCAAGCAGATCCCCCAGGGAGAACCATCTGCTCTTGTCCTAATTTATTCCATTAGTCACGGCCCGATACAAATCGCATTAGCTGCAACAGGGCGGTATTCCAGAACCCACCAGGCCGCTCAGCCAGAAGTAATCGCGTTAGGGGTCATCTGCTCCCCAGCTCCTGATGAACAACAGCCACTTCAGAATCTGGCTGCACACTGTGCCCAAGGTCTCCAAGAGAATCACAAAACATCTGGAGTGGGAAGGGACCTCCAAAGATCCCCCAGTCCTGAGCGGGGTCACCTCGATTAGATCCCACAGGAACGTGTCCAGATGGGTCTGGAATGTCTCCAGAGAAGGAGACTCCAGCACCTCTCTGGGCAGCCTGGTCCAGGGCTCTGGCACCCTCACAGGGAAAGAGTTTCTCCTGATGGTCCCATGGAACCTCCTGTGCTCCAGCTTGGAGCCACAGCCCCTTGTCCTGTCCCTGGCCATCCCTGACAAGAGCCTGGCTCCATCCTCCTCACACTCCCCCTTTGCATCTTGAGAGACATTCCTGAGGTGACCCCTCAGGCTCCTCTTCTCCCAGCTCCAGAGCCCCAGCTCCCTCAGCCTGGCCTCAGCAGGAAGGTGTCCCACTCCCTCCAGCACCTTGGTGGCCCCAAACTGGGCTCTTCCAAGGACTTCTGGCTCCTTCGGGAACTGAGGGGCCACAACTGGACACAACACTCCAGATCCCAGGACTCAGGCACTGTCAAGCTCCTCAGACAGTCTCCAACCTGCTCTGTTCCCACAGCAGGTGGTTCTTTGCTCTCCCAGTCCTGCCTTTGCCTTCTCCATGTCCTGGGTTAACCAGGCCTCTTGTTTCCTGCACCACATGTTCCCTCCTCTCCCTGTGATCACCCATGGACCTACAGAGCTTTTCTTCTTGGCCCCAAACTCCTCAGGCAGTTGGGACTTCACCTCTCCTCCCCTGATCCCTGGCTGTTTGGACACTTCTCTGTCCTTCCCCCTGGCTGCTGCCCCAGCAAGGACTGGGTGGGCTGTTAACTTCTTAAGATACATTCAAAATATAAGTTAAGCATTAATTTTACATCTAATTTAGTTGAACAATGGGCATTAATTACCATAAGGAGTAGATGTGTCCCTCCCCTTGAGTGAGGAGTGACGAGTAACTGAACACACCGGTCCCTTACGATCCCATCACCCAACCTGGCACCTCGCTCACGTCTCCAGACCAGGTGACAGCAGGTCAACCATGAGATGCACAAACAGCCCAAATCAACCCTTCCAGTCAATCTGGATTAGGTCCCTTCCAGTCAATCTGGATTAGGTCCCTTCCAGTTCCACCCAAAGCTGTACATGTCTTTAGGTATCTCGTCACTACACACACAGAAAACGCTTGTGACGAGCAGCAGCCATAACGCTGGGGAGAAAAATCAAGATTAGACAAGTTGGTAGATCTGTGCCAAGCTCAAGAGGGGAAAAGTCAGGAGGTTGGTAGAAAAATGTGCAGTTCTAATCATCTTCTGGAGATAGAAGGACCATTAAAGGTGTTGGGCCTTCAGAGCCCATCCAGTCCCACCCTGCAGCGAGCAGGGACATCTGCACTAGAGCAGGTGGCTCAGAGCCCCATCCACCCTGAGCTTGAAGGTCTCCAGGGATGGGGCCTCCAACACCTCCTTGAAGCAGACAGTTCATCAAAGAGGGTTTCACATTGAACAAACCACCTGCACCTGCCAAACCTCAGGAAAGACACTTTAAAGCAGAGTATCCAAGGAATATTACTGGAAACAGCTGGCCTGAACCCCAGCTCTGAAACGTGTTAGCGCGGCAGCCAGGAACCGTGGTGTCCCCACACACCACTAACAAGCCCCTCTCCTGTGACCAGCATGGTTACTGATCCACTCAGAGCACAGGACCTGCATCAGAGCCTGTCACCAACAGCTGGGACACGGCAGCACAGATTCAGCACCCAGAGCAGAGCCACTAAACCTCACTTTGCCGTATCCCACCGCTGGACGGGTGGTGTCCTCCAGCTACGCTAATGCCCACGGGACCGGCACAAAGTCTTCTGCTCTGGTGTTGCTCCCTCAGCTCCACACCCTGGAAGTGATGGCATTTCCTTGTAGTCAAGAGTAGGGAAAAAATACTCTAGGAATAAGGTTGGTGCAGAGTTCACTGATTCAGTGCCAAGACTTGTTAATCCCGCGGCAAGCGAGAGCAGAATGACCCCTCACGCTCTCCTCACCGGTGACTCCCATCCCCTATGAGGATTCAGATTAAACTCATGGTTTACTCTGAATGGTAGAACATGCCCCTGGAGCCTCATGTGCAGAGGTGTCTGTGTTCTGATGGACAGCTTACCCATCTTCTCTGGCTCATCTGGACCTGTTCCTGCAATGCAGCTGCTCTCCAGCCCGTACGTGGGATCCACCTTCCCTGAGGCTCTCGCTGCTTCCTGCACTTTCTTCACGTGAGCTTCGACGAGCTCCAGCGGAACCTCCTCTCGGACTCGAGAAAACTCCTCTGTTAAAAACCACAGACAATGGCACATGGTGAGGGGGTCATGGCCAATCCAAAGCTGTGATTGGCTCAGACCAACGTGCAGAGAAATCATCAGGAATTCTTAATTATGGAAGTTCTTCCTTTAGACATGAGGGAGTTATGGTGCTGTCCCAAACACTGTGAAATCTCTTCCCAATTACGTAAAACTGTATTTTATGTATAAAAAAAGCTACAGAGAGAAGTGAAAGGAATATTTAATCAAGTTTCCTGGAGGACACGTGTAACTATCAGGTAACTGCACTCAAGCTCAGGCAGGCTGGAAGTCAAACGTGTGTTCAGCCATCACTGAGCTCGTCACAGGGGTGTCAGACACGCTCCAGCACCTCAACGTTCTTCTTGAAGTGAGGGGCCCAGAACTGGACCCAGCACTCGAGGTGAGGCCTCACCAGTGCAGAATCCAGGGGGATTATCACCTCCCTGCTCCTGCTGGCCACACCGTTCCTGATCCAAGCCAGGATGCCATTGGCCCTCTTGGCCACCTGGGCACACTGCTGGCTCATGTTTAGGTGCTGTCAACCAACACCCCCAGGTCCCTTTCCCCCAGGCTGCTCTCCAGCCACTCCTGCCCAAGCCTGTGACGGTTGCCTGGGGTTGTTGTGACCAACCTGGCACTTGGCCTTGTTGAATGTCATATTGTTGGCCCCAGCCCAACCATCCAGCCTGTCCAGATCCCTCTGCAGGGCCTTCCCACCCTCCAGCAGATCCACACTCCCACCCAATTTGGTGTCATCTCCAAACTTACTGAGGGTGCACTCAATCCCCTCATCCAGATCATCTATGAAGATGTTGAACAGAACTGGTCCCAACACCAAGCCCTGGGGAACAGGGCTCGGTGTTGGGACCAGTTCATTCTACAGAAGAAACTCTCTGACCATAAGTCCTAAGTGGAAAGTGAAAGGCAACCTGGTGCCAGGGCCCAGCCATACCCAAGGCAGCCTTTGCTGCGGCCGACGCCACCCGGGGATCCACCACGGACGCCAGGAAGGCCACGGTGCTCATCACGGGATTGCCGGACTGGCTGAAGGGCACGGGCTGGTAGGCCAGCGGGCCCAGGGACGCGTCCGAGTTCTCCAGGTAGGGGTCCTCGATGGGCAGCCTCAGGAAATGGAGAATGCACTCGTCTTGGGTACGGCTGCCAACGTGCTCTGAGACTTTGTTCCAGTCATCTTTGTACATCTCCAGAGCCTGCAAGAGATGGGAACCTTCAGATACATGTTGGCTGGGGAACAGCTCCACAAAACACCATCCTGCTTAGAATCATGGAATCCCAGGTCCCACCTCGGGGCTGGTCTGGGAGGTCACCCCTCAGTGGTCCTCAGTCCCAGCCGAGCTGTGTCAGGATTTCATAGAATCATGGAATCCCAGACTGGCTGGAGTTGGGACTCCCAGAGGTCATCTAGTCCAACCCCCCTGCAAGCAGCAGGGACACCCCCAACTACATNGTGCTCCACCACTCTCACAGCAAAGAACATTTTCCTAATCTCCAATCTAAATCTCCCTCCCTCTAGTTTAAACCCATCACCCCTTGTCCTGTCACAACAGGCCCTACTGAACAGCCTCTCCCCATCTTTCTTGTAAGCCCCCTTGAGGTCCTGGCAGAGCGCTAGAAGGTCTCCCCGGAGCCTCCTCTTCTCCAGGCTGAACACCCCAACTCTCTCAGCCTGTCCTCGTAGGAAAGGTGCTCCAGCCCTCTTGTCGATCCAGTTTGCCCCACACTGGTGTGTAAGATGAGCTTTGCTTTGCAGGGGCTTGGGGGTGCTTCCCCACCTCTCATTCTCCTTCACTGCTCATTATTGTTCTGCAACACCAAGTAGCTCTCACGGTACCTGTCCTTACTATAAATAGCTGCACACACACGTAGCTACACCCAGATAGTGCTCTGTGGGGACACTGAGCAGCACTGGGGCAGGGAAGATGGTGCTGAGAGGGAAACTCTATTTCCTCCCCTCAATGTATTCAGTCAACAGGCAGAAGGACAATAATTATTTTAGATAAGATTTATTCCTTGGAACTTCACTGCCTGTCTCCTCGCCCAGAGCTACCCCGAGGATTTAATTGGGCTGAGCTGGCTTGTTGCAGATGAATTACTCATGCTACAACTGCTCCACTCCACTGATTTATTTATAGCTTAAACCCACAAAGAACGGAGAACAAAACCATTATTAATTTAAACTCACATTAAATAAAACTCATCTCAAGAATTAGGGGAGGGTTATTTGTTTTGGGAATCCAAGAATACACCGTGTGGATTATTTCGAGCTGCAAACAAAGGAATGGATTTAAATATAAGGACCATGGGGCTGCACCCCCAGGAGTGTGGCCAGCAGATGGAGAGAGGGGATTAGAAGGGGGTGGCCAGTATGTCCAGAGAGGTCCTTGTCCCTCTCTGATGTGCCCTGGGGAGACCCCAGCTGGGCTCTTGTGTCCAGTTGTGGCCCCTCAGTTCCAGAAGGAGCCAGAAGTCCTTGGAAGAGCCCAGTGTGGGGCCACCAAGGTGCTGGAGGGAGTGGGACACCTTCCTGCTGAGGCCAGGCTGAGGGAGCTGAGGCTCTGGAGCTGGGAGAAGAGGAGCCTGAGGGGTCACCTCAGGAATGTCTCTCAAGATGCAAAGGGGGAGTGTGAGGAGGATGGAGCCAGGCTCTTGTCAGGGGGGGCCAGGGACAGGACAAGGGGCTGTGGCTCCAAGCTGGAGCACAGGAGGTTCCATGGGACCATCAGGAGAAACTCTTTCCCTGTGAGGGTGCCAGAGCCCTGGCCCAGGCTGCCCAGAGAGGTGCTGGAGTCTCCTTCCCTGGAGACATTCCAGACCCATCTGGACACGTTCCTGTGGGATCTCATCGAGGTGACCCTGCTCAGGCAGGGGGTTGGACTGGATGATCTTTGGCTCTTCCAGCTCCTGGGATTCTGGGATTCTCAATGGGGACACTGACACACAGGAAGGCACAGCTCCCAGAACAATCCCACCCCTTCAGTCTGGTTTAAGCTCTCCTTGTTAGTAAAAACAAACACAAAACCCATCAACTGGAATTCCTGATGTAAAGGGAATTACATAAAGGGAAAAAAACC
This sequence comes from Heliornis fulica, assembly GCA_013399135.1. NCBI lineage: Eukaryota > Metazoa > Chordata > Aves > Gruiformes > Heliornithidae > Heliornis > Heliornis fulica. The sequence continues at coordinate 34,184 of VXBZ01002911.1, forward strand.
CCATCAACCACCCAACCTCTACCCCAGGACAAGGCTCCTGTGGAAGCAAGCTCAGGAGATGAGAACATCTTTATAGGAAGTGGCAGCACATTAATTATTTCAGGCCCCTGGGATTCTTCTCCTGACAGAGCTCCATGAAAAGCAACACTGCCCCGATGCCAAAGCCTGGAATGTTCTCCTGTGCTGGATCCTGCTCGACAGTTTCCAGCCCTGACTGGGACTCCGAGGGACCTGATGATGACAGCCTGGGTGGGACACATGAGATCAACCAGTCTGGGGACAAAGAATGGATTCTACTGCTCCAACAGTTCTCTGACCTTATTTCCACAGTACCAACAGGATCTGGGCACGATTCTGGATAAATACATGGAGCACAGCTACATGGCAGAGGAGAAGAGCAGATGTGTGGGACTGGGGAGGTGACAGAGAAAGAGCTTCTCAGTGGCAGGAGACAGATGATGCTTCTAAAGTCCTTAAACTTCAAAATTCCCCTAACACACCACAGCAGAGCCAGGGGCCTTTGCAGGTATGAGAATTTCAAAGCATTCAGGCAGTGTCAGGTGAACCATCACTGGAGGGTGCTCATTTCACAGCGTCAGGAACTTCTCTTTAATTAAAAAGTCTCTTCACACTCTTTAATGCCCCATTTCTGGTCTGAAGGTACAAGTCAGGACCAAACATCAAAATGTGTGAAGACCCTCTCATAGAGAGATGGTGTCCCAAGAGAACACTTCCCACTACAGAATCTGCTCCACTATTCAACATCCCAATGTTTGCTGAGGACACCAAGCTGGGAGGGGTGGTGACACCCCAGGAGGTTGTGCTGCCATTCCACAAGACTGAAGGGTCACCTCAGGAATGTCTGTCAAGATGCAAAGGGAGAGTGTGAGGAGGATGGAGCCAGGCTCTTATTGGTGGTGGCCAGGGACAGGACAAGGAGAAATGGTTACAAACTGGAACACAGAAAGTTCCATCTGAATATAAAAAGAAACTCTTTCCCTGTGAGGGTGCCAGAGCCCTGGACCAGGCTGCCCAGAGAGGTGCTGGAGTCTCCTTCTCTGGAGACATTCCAGACCCTCCTGGACACGTTCCTGTGGGATCTCATCGAGGTGACCCTGCTCAGGCAGGGGGTTGGACTGGGTGATCTTTGGAGGTCCCTCCCTACCATGACCCTTCAGTGATTCCAGTCTCCATGAGGTCTGAAGTTGTAAATGCACTTGAAAACGAAACCCAAGGCCTTGACCCACTCCAGGTATTTCAGAGCACACAATGTCCTGCTGGTTCTGCTTTCCCAGCCTCCAGGTTTGCCCTCAGGAACGTACCTCCAACAGCAGCAGCGTCTCTTGCTCTGTCCATTCTCGTCCAGCACTTGCTCCTTTACTCTACAAAAGAGAGGGGAAGGAGTGAAACACAGGGATATTTCCACAGAAGGATGTAGAGAACACACTGAGAGGCAGAATCTGGTATTTAATCCATCCTAGCATGTACCTTCCACACCCCTCCTGCCAGAGGAACCAGACCCAGGTCACCTCCTAAGGGTGACTCGGTTCACACCGCTAAGGCAGTTGAGGGTGTTCCCACGGCCCTGCCCAGGGTGGGCATCACTGATCCCACCCTCCCAACCCGCAGCTCCTCTTCTGGTGGAAGCTAAAGCAACTCAGTACCCTCCTCCTGGCTACCTCTGCTCCCACCTGTGGCAGTGAACAGCTGATTTTCCTAGATAATAATGGGAGTGCTGGTGGCATTCTGGGCAGCTGGACTTTGGGTGGTGAAATTCAGCTGAGAACAGAGCAGGTTGCACCAAACACTTTGCTGTTCACACCAAGGGGCAGCAGAAGCCAACAGACATGCTGGATCACCCAACAGCCCAAGGGGGCTGATGTCTGGCAGGGAGATGGGGTTACTTGATTCAGACCCTGGATTCCCTTGGCTTAAAGGACACTTTTCCCAACAGAACAGGGATTTTGACACCAGAACTTTGGCAACCTCTGCTTCCCTGGCAGACTGGCTGGACATGCAGGGCCTCAAAAATAACAGGTTCATCTGTCTAAAGGTTCAGCAGTAACTTGGTAAAAATGACATCTTGAAAGGTGGATGAGCTGCCTGAAAAGACAGATTAGTTACAGCAAGATTTCCTGGGTATTTAGCAACTATCTGACCCAGGGGCTGCAGCTCCCAGCTCCACACCCAATGGTTACATCCCATGAGTTCCCACCAGTTCCAAAGTTCTGGTGAGATGCCATGAGACTCCCTGGGCTGTGACATGTTACAAGGGGTGATGGGTTTAAAATAGAGGGAGGGAGATTTAGAGTGGAGATTAGGAAAAAGTTCTTTGCTGTGAGAGTGGTGGAGCACTGGAACAGGTTGCCCAGGGAGGTGGTGGATGCCCCTGGATCCCTGGAGACGTTCAAGGCCAGGTTGGATGAGGCCCTGAGCAAGCTGATGTAGTTGGGGGTGTCCCTGCTTCTTGCAGGGGGGTTGGACTGGATGACCTCTGGGAGTCCCTTCCAACTCCAGCCAGTCTGGGATTCTATTATCTCTGGACAGGTCACTAATTCTGAACTGTTTGAGTAAAGCACCCAACATCCACCAAGGGTTCAACATCTGGAGACTGGTGGTGTTGGTTGGCTTGGGATGGGTCAGGTCCTTCTACAAAATCACATCTGCAATACACCACATACCTCAGTCTCCTACATCAAGAAAGAAGTCTAAGACAGGATTATAAGAGTAGCAGAAGTCCTCTCAATGCCAACCTAGTGGAGAGGCCTTTGGGAAGACACTGTAATGGCACAGGGAGAAAAATCCCAACATACTTACCTTGGCTAAAGTCTTTTTTGAGTAAATGTCGGTGCGGAGTCCAAAGTTCTGCAGGTCAGTAGGTTTCTCCTTGTTTTTCTCAGGAAAACTCAACATCTGCTGAGCAGCTGGAACCTGCAAACAAGTATTCCAGGAAGAAAGCAGGAATGAGAAGTTAAACATTGGTCAGAAAACCTCGAGAATCACAGAACCCATCAGCGGGAAGACATATTTAAGCTCATGGAGTCCCATCCCAGGGTGCCCCTGGCCAGGCCACCTCTAGCCCATGTCCTGCAGCACCTCATCTCTTGGCCTTTCCAACCCCTCCAGGGATGGGGACTCCACCACTGCCCTGGGCAGCCTGTCCCAATGCCTGACAACCCTTTCAGGGGGGAAATTCTTCTCATGGCCAACCTCAACCTCCCCTGGGGCACTTTGGGACCATTTCCTCTGTCCTGGCGCTTGTTCCCCGAGAGAAGAGACCGACCCCACCTCTCTGCACCCTCCTTGCAGGGACTTGGAGAGAGCCAGAAGGTCTCCCCTCAGCCTCCTCTTCTCCAGCCTCAACAGCCCCAGAGCTCCCTCAGCCTCCTGGCAGGACTTGTGCTCCAGACCCTTCCCCAGCTCCCTCAGCCTCCTCACAGCACTTGTGCTCCAGACCCTTCCCCAGCTCCCTCAGCTGCTTCTCACAGGACTTGTGCTCCAGACCCTTCCCCAATAACCAGAACATGGACCAAACAAATCACTTGAACACAAGTCTACAGTGATGACTTTGGAGAACATCACTTCCACTCAATGCTAACAGACTTGTTTGGGAGATTCTGAGTGCCTGAAGCTCTCAACCTGGACAAAACCAGGACCATTCTGGCCAGTCAGGCATAAAACATTCTACTGACATGTCCACAAGTGGCTGGAGTGAAGTCAGACACTCACCTGCGGCGTGCGGATATGGAGAGGCATCAGTCCCGAGGGTGTATCAGCCAGCACGTTGAAGTGGGGAGTTGGGGGGGGACCCATGGCCATGGGGCGGCTTTCTGGATCCACCTGGTAGTTAATGAGACCCCACTGCTCCAGGAAAGCATGTACTCTAGAAACAATGTGACAAGTGACAATATGAACAACTGAATCCTTGTTTACGCTGACACCACGAAAAGGAGACAGTGAAGGATGAAGTTTATGTTTCTAGATCCAATGAGGATCCAGAATCTTCTATAATCCTTCACTAATCATGAACAGCATCACAGGTCTCAGTGTACAAGCTCTGTGCAGCGTGTTTTGGCTTGTTGCATGAACACAGAACATGCTGGTTTTGGTTATTCATTGCAGGAAATTCATTAATTACAGCCAAAAAGAAGCTATGGCTGCACACACACCAACTGCTCTGAGGCTTAGAGGGCTGCACAGCCCAAAAGCTGTCTGTCAAACTGGAATTTCTGGAAAAATTCCAGGGATCTCCTGAAGAGCAGGACCTTTACAATGGGATGGAGCTTGATGATCTGTGAGGTCCCTTGATCTGGTACCAGTGTGGGGTTCTAACCCATCTCAAGTGGAGATCCAGGCCCTGCCAGCATGGCACAGCAAGCAGGCTGGGCATTACAAACAGGATAAAATACAGGCTGGTCACCAGAAGGAGTGAGGAAACCACCTGTTGATCAAGAGCAAACAGCTCCTGCCCACATCCCTGCTGTGGGCACACTCCAGGAGAACCCCTGCCACAGCTCTGGGCTCGTTCTGACGTGCAGGAGGTGGCTGAAGGTGCTGGGGTTTTACCTCATGACAGCGCACACGTCGCCGGTGAGATTCCTCCTGCAGGCCGTGCTGGTCAGGTACTCCTGAGGGTTCAAGCGGTAGGTGTCGATCATGAAGTTGCGGTAGGCCAGGTATCTGGAGGAGAACAGACACGTGGTTCAGGTGTGCTGAACAAGGGGAAATGGCTCCAAGCTGGAACATGGAAAGATCCATCTGAATATAAGAGGAACCTTTTCCCTGTGAGGGTGAGAGATCACTGGAACAGGCTGCCCAGAGAGGTGCTGGAGGCTCCTTCTCTGGAGACATTCCAGACCCATCTGGACACGTTCCTGTGGGATCTCATCGAGGTGACCCTGCTCAGGCAGGGGGTGGACTGGGGGATCTTTTGAGGTCCCTTCCAACCCCTGACACTCTGTGAATCTGTGATGCTGAACAGTTTGACACATGTTTTAAGGCTCACCTTCTCCAGACACCTGTGTTACTGACAGGGCAACAGCAACAGGTCATTTTTAAATCAATGGAATTTATGCATCAGAATCAAAAGCAATAGGTAAATACAATTAATTTTTATAATCAATACACCTACATACTGAGCACGAGTCATCTCTCCTGGAGTGCTTCACTCAGGGGTTTAGCTGTGCTCACATCGAAACACGCTTCAATTCCAAAGCACACAAGAAGTTGTGAGCAAGTACAACAGAAGAGCTCAAGGAACTCAAAGCACTGCCATGACTCCCTTCAAAACCACAACCAAAAGCTGCAGCTGAACTCCAGGTATGTCAGGAGGGAAGGGACAGGACAGCTCCCTGACACATCTGCTCTCCCAGCACTGAGGATGTAAAGGAACCTAAGCTGCTCCTCCCACACCGCTGCTGCAAACCCGAGTGGTCCGTGGCCTCATCAGTCTCCTGAAGACCAACACTTCATCCCAGGGGAACAGGTTCAGATTAGATCCTCACCCTGCTCCAAATCATTCCATGATTTCAGCCATCACTTGGGCACTATCCAAGTGCTCAACAGGCTTCTAAACAGCAACTCCACAGGTGAGATGGAAGTGGGCAAATGCTGCCAGCACAATTTCTTCCCAAAATCCCCCACATTCATCCTGAATGATATCCAAGACTTGCTGGGAAGGAGTTCCAGGACTAGGTTTACCAACAGCCATTTTAATAAAAAATTGATGTTGTATTTTATTTCTGAGGTTCAGACAGGCTTTGCTTGTGTTAAGAAAACAAACATCAAAAAATGCCTCCAGGCTTCTGAAACTGAAATGAGAAATGCTGGTCTGAATTAAGACAAGAGCTGAGGAGCCAACACTCTTGTTTGGGGTTGTGTTTTTCTTCTCTCTTCCTCTTAAGAGGAAAATCTGGAAGCCTAAAGCTTAGGTAACATTTGCAGACTAACAAGGCTGTAAGAGGACAAGTGTTGGGCTCATCCACATAAGAATCAAAAAGAGAGCTCCTTCATCCACAAAGATGCTAAAGGGGCTGGAGCTCCTTTCCTACGAGGACAGGCTGAGAATGTTGGGGCTGTTGAGCCTGGAGAAGAGGAGGCTCCGGGGAGACCTTCTAGCGCTCTGCCAGGACCTCAAGGGGGCCTACAAGAAAGATGGGGAGAGGCTGTTCAGTAGGGCCTGTTGTGACAGGACAAGGGGTGATAAAGGGTTTAAAATAGAGGGAGGGAGATTTAGATTGGAGATGAGGAAAAAGTTCTTTGCTGTGAGAGTGGTGGAGCACTGGAACAGGTTGCCCAGGGAGGTGGTGGATGCCCCTGGATCCCTGGAGACGTTCAAGGCCAGGTTGGATGAGGCCCTGAGCAAGCTGATGTAGTTGGGGGTGTCCCTGCTTCTTGCAGGGGGGTTGGACTAGATGACCTCTGGGGGTCCCTTCCAACTCTAGCCAGTCTAGGATTCCACAGAGGAACTGCCAGAACACTTCCAAAGGTTCCTGCAGAAAACTGGGTGGCCCCTGCTCGAGAACACACTCTTTGAAGGGGTCTTGGCTGCAGAAATTATTCCAAGGTGCAGGGAGATGCTTAAGACAGAACTGTCCCTAAGTTTAGCCTGAAAGGAGACTGTTTCCCACAATAACATGACCCATCAGCTAAAGCTTGTCAACAGCAGGAAAGAGAAGTCAGCTAGTATTTAGTTAAAACCTCTTTAAGACAGAGCCCACCCCCAGGCTCCACTGTCACAAGAATGAACCTGTGTGAGCATCTGAAACACGGTATCTCGCCTGGCCTGAAAACTGAGCTGGAGGCACTTCCACTCATAAGGGTTCTTCCATTTTATTTATAGAGAAAACACAAAGCCAAGACCAGATGCTGCTTCTACAGTCCCTAAAAATACATCTCCAGGGTAACATCAGGACTGGGAGGAGTCCCTGGCTCGCTTCACTCACTGCAATAAGCAGCAGCAGCTCACTGATGAGTATCAGGAGATACTCATGTCTTCATGTCAACTGGGAAAGGACACATGGGATTAACACAGTGGCAGTGGCAGTGGCAGCACAGGAGATGAACATTCTTCCACAGCTCAACCTGTTCACAGTCTGAGGCACCAAATCCTTGAAACCCCAAATTAAAAATACACTGAACAGTAAAACTGATGGAGCAGAGTCACTGTCAAAGACACTTTGGACTTGCTGCAACGCAGCTACAGCATCTCCACAACTCAAGGCACGTAGAGAAGCTCCAACTAGGGACTACAGTGGCCATCTTCCAGCATTCCAGGAGGTCTTTAAGCCAATGTCCTACTCAAGCCATGGTCAACACTGAATTTCACATGGTCATTGAGGGACAGGATGGGGAGGATGGGTTAAACTAGAAAAGGGGAGATTTAGGGTGGGTGTTGGGAAGAAGTTCTTCCCTCTGAGGGTGGTGAGACCCTGGGCCAGGTTGCCCAGAGAGGTGGTGGAAGCCCCATCCCTGGAGACCTTCAAGGTCAGGGTGGATGGGGCTGTGAGCCACCTGCTCTAGTGCAGATGTCCCTGCTCACTGCAGGGTGGGACTGGATGGGCTCTGAAGGTCCCATCCAACTCAATGTATCTGATGATCTATGAATTATCCACCAGCTCAGACAACGGTGAAACCAACAGAGAATTGCACAAAATCCATCCCATGGTCCAACCCAGCATCCAACATCACACACAGTGTGAGGCACAAGGAAGGACAGGACAGTGAGTGGGATTATGAAGTTTCCACAGTATTGTAGTTCAGAAGATCATGTCTTGTACCACAAAGATGCTTGAAAACATGTTCCAATATTCCTTGGCAGAAACAAGTTGTGTTTTTCTTGGATAACCACCATTAACTGTTACTTTGGTATTTAAACATTGACCTTGACAGTAACACACAGACACAACCACTGCTCCTGGTTCAGGAGCTGAGGTGAGCACAGACACAGCTGTACCTTCCACGAGCTTCCCAGGATTTACTCACATTTCTGGAGTCTTGGACTTGTTTTTGCCATTGAAGAACTCCGGGAGAGCGCGACGCTCGATCACATGGATACTGCAATGACACAAACACACCACTCAGATGCCAAGTACTACACCCTGGAGCACTCTGCACACCTCCAGCTGACTGTTTTAGGGGGAACAGTTAAATAAGTGTTTCTGTCTCCCCTCTCCCCCACCAGAACACCCCACTATTCCAGCACAACCCTTTGGAATTTATTTCATCCAATAAGCAAAGCTGCATTAAGATGGCATAAGCCATTTAATCTAACAAGGGACCAGAGCACAGAGGCCACAGGAGCAGCTTGGATTGAGGTACATCTCCATGAGCTCCAGCTACTGAAGCTGGTTTCTCCCATCCCCAGCAGATCCACAGCTCTTCTCCCTGATGGAGGGCAGCAGTGGAGCAGCTCCTTCTGCGTCCTGGAACCACTGTGAGCTCCTCAGAGTCACAGGATTGTGCTGGTGGGAAAAGACCTTTGAGATCATCGAGTCCCACCACCAACCCGACCCCTCTGTGCCCACTGACCCCTGGACCAAGGGACACTTCCTCCTGTGTTTTGAACCCCCCCAGAGATGTGGACTCCGCCCCTGCTCCAGGCAGCCTGTGCCAGGCACTGCCACCCCCTGGGGGAGACATTTTCCCTCCTCCCCACCCTGACCCTCCCCTGGCACAACGTGAGGCCGGTGCCTCTCGTCCTGGCGCTTGTGACTTGGGAGAAGAGAGCGACCCCCCGGCTCCCCCCTCCTTGCAGGGGGGTGGGCAGAGCCAGCAGGTCTCCCCTCAGCCTCCTCTTCTCCAGCCTGACCCCCCAGGTCCCGCAGACCGGGGCTCCAGCCCCTTCCCCGCTCCGCTGCCCTTCTCTGGCCACGCTCCAGCCCCTCAACGTCCTTCTTGGTGTGAGGAGCCCAACCCTGAGCCCGGCACTCAAGGGGCGACCTCACCCCAGAAAGCAACTGGATCACCTCTACACCCAGCCTACAAGATCTTTATCTTTCTGCTTCCAGGCTCACCTCAAAGCAGGAGAACAAAGAGGCTGAGAAAAGATTTGCTTCTATTTATGGGTACTTATGGTCACCTCAAGCCATGAGCACAGACGGGGCCCAAGCAACTATCTCAAGGTAACAGTTTCCCAGAGCTGGAAAATGAATCTACCCTTACAGATCCCACCATAACTCACTACTAACAAGTTACTCACTTGTGCAAGCCACACACCAAACCTGACACTCAGGCATGACACCACATCTTGTCAGATTTTTAGGCTCTACTTGAGCCAAGACTGAACACATGCTCAAGTGACAGCCCAAGTGAGTTGAAGACATCTCACCATCACTAATTCTGTTTCCAAAGCACTTTTTACTTAAAAAACAAGCAAAAAAACCCTCCAGAGTTTAACTTGTAGAGGGATTTTTTATTCCAAATCACTTGCTTCTCACATGCCAAGTCCAAGCATACAAAGAGCACCAGGGTTACTATAGTGAGTTACTCAGTCACAGCACACCACAACCCTGTCTCCAAGGTCTCCAAAGTGAAACAAATCACCTTCCCTCTACCAGTGACTTTGAGGATAAGTCAACACCTGAAGCAAAATAAACCCCTCCCAGCTTTCAGAAGTAGCTACAAACACAGAAGGATCACTCAAGGACACAGAAGTAGGGAAGGGCAAGGACTTGTTTGCCCATGGTCTGGGGGAAATCCATGTAAAGCACTAAAACACTGTGAAGGTCAAGACAGATCTGTGCTGTCTGAAATCCCTTTCCTCATTCCCAATCCCTGGAAACTGCCACAACTCAGCTCAGAGAGCTCTGCAAAAAGAAAGATCTGCCCACACCAAACCAAACCAAACCAGAGGAACCACTTTCAGCTCTCAGCTCCATGGGAGAGAGAACCACCAGAACTCAGAGCCCTCCCCCAGTCCCCAAGCACTCCCTTACCAGTTGTAGTCGAACCAGGACGCGTAGCTGGGAATGATGATGTGGTTGGTCTGTTCTGTGACGTTATCTTCACCCGGATCCATCGACCGACTCTGATCCCCTTTGTTTGGATCCTCATCCTCCTGCAGTGCAGGAGGAATGTGATGGTTACTGGGCTGCAGGAGTCCAGCTCCCAGGCAGCACAAGCACTTTGCAATCCTGAGCAGGGTCAACATTCCCTGGGACAATCTCGAGTCAAGGGGGAAAGGCTCAGGGACCAGAGGAAGTGTGATCTGTGGTCATCAAGACATTCATGCAAGGTGAAGGCCAGTAGGAAGTTTTTACTGGCCAGCTGGCAAACCCAAAGGACACATTGGCACTACAGAGAGATCACACTTTATGTTCTGCTTGTAAAATGAAGCGTGTTCTAACTACAGGAGACAACACCGTGACTTGAGTCCACTGCAGCCACGTGTGACCAGCGCAGCACGATCTGGAGTAGTGAGAAGGTCTCCCCTCAGCCTCCTCTGCTCCACACTCAACCCCCCAGCTCCCTCAGCTGCTCCTCAGCAGGTTTCTTCTCCAGAGCCTTCCCCAGCTCCATCACCCTCCTCTGGAGCCGCTCCAGGACCTCCATGTCCTTCTTGGAGTCAGGGCCCAGAGCTGAAGGCAGCACTCGAGGGGTGCCCTCACCAGTGCCCAGTCCAGGGGCACAATCCCCTCCCCAGCCCTGCTGGCCACGCCGGCTCTGACCCAAGCCNCCACCCACCCCCCCAGGTCCTTCCCTGTCTGGTGGAGAAGCCACATCAGACAAAAAAGAGCACTTCCCATACTGGAAAATCCCGTGGTCACATTCCTTCTGAGCTGGTGTCCCTCCCTCCAAAAGCAGTGCCTGTCTGAGGGCTGTGTCTGGGGATCTCTGCTCACATAGTTGGTTCAGACACCACCAGGGTGCAGCCCAGATTTGACCCTTTCTCAGGGTAGGATCAAGCACCACCACACACTGGGGGGATGTTACAAATAGGGCCTGGCATAGCAACAGCACAATTCAACACAGAAACAGCCCCCCCAGCTCCATCAGAACTATCAGGAAGCCCATCCAAGGTGTAAGCTTAGTCCTGAAACCCAAAGCAGCAGCATAACCTTTGAGAAAATCTTGCATCTGAAAAATGCTTCTTTAAAAATACTTTGTATCTGTCTCCTGATTCTCACTTTCAATTTAAAACTGCAAAATAATCTCACAGCACTTGTAGAATGCTCAGAGTAGGAAACTAAAATCCCTATTAGTAACTGATTTAATCTTATTTATCATCTGAAAAGATTGCAGGCTAAATTACTGAAGATGAGAGAAAGATCTTTACAGAACACAGTGTGATGGTTTTAAACTAAAAGAGGGGAGATTCAGGTATAAGGTAGAAATCATTTATGCTGAGGGTGGGGAGGCCCTGGCACAGGGTGCCCAGAGAAGTTGTGGGTACCCCTGGATCCCTGGCAGGGTTCAATTCCAGGCTGGATGGGGCTTGGGTCACACTGGGCTGGTGAAGGGGTGTCCCTGCCCATGACAGGAGTGGGATTAGATGACCTTGAAAGGTCCCTGCTCACCCAAACCTCCCTGTGATTTGATGATCTCTGTTTCTACCAAACTTAGTATGGAAAAGCTACTGTTACCTTTCCTCCAGTGGCCACTGTCTCCTCATCCTGCTCATCTGAAAAGTAAAAGCATCGAGAATTACACTAATAAAAAGAGTACAATTGCCTTTGGAGCAATGCAACTGCCTAATTGGAAGGAGATTTAATTTGCTGTGGAAGGGAATTGAGAGGGAAAGGAAAGCAAAGCAGACCATTGGGCATCCCACCCTCATGCAGGAACTCAACTACCCCAGCCAAGGGAACAGCACACAGTACACAGGAAGGATAATTAGAGTTCTTCCACTTATTCCAGTAATTAGGGATGAATTATGGTGGTTCCAGTGCCCGAGATGCAGCCCCCTTGAGTAACAGGATACAGACACTCGTCCCTATCTCTCCCATCAAAGGTTCTGGAAATCTCAGGGATCCTGTGATTCACCTCAATTCCCAGCAAGGAGAGAAGACTCTGCCAGGAGCGAGCTCATTTAGCTCTTATTTTTCAAAAGTGCCTAAGGGAACAGCCTTGGCACATGAGTCAGTGTCAGCTCAGACACCTATGAAACCTGAATCAATTCACTACAACAGCAGAGACTCCCTTTAAGCTGAAGGGATTTAATAATATTGACTCTGTTGGCCCACAAGCAAGACTTTACTACAAAGCAGAGGGGAGCGGGTGCCGCAGGGCGCGCTGAGTTTGTTTTACCCAGGTCTGCTACCGTTCCTCCTTTCACAGGCGTGTTTTCACTGTCCTTCTTGGGGTTCACTACAAAAGCAAGATGAAACCCTGATGAGTAACCCTCAGCCAAGAGAAAGGCCAGTGCACTCTCACTATCTTATCCACAGCCCTGCTGGTTGTGTCACCGCGGTTCGGTAGAGTTCACCCGCGCGCTCAGAGTACAACGACCCGTTTGTTTCACCCCAGCACAAAGCAGCTTCTATTTGTGCAGTCAGAGGAATAAATACCATCCCTTCTCCACCTGCACAACACCAAGCAAGGTCAAACCAGGTAAAATGCAAAGGGTGTGAGAGACAGAAAGGTTTGGGGGGTTGGTTTTCTGATTTGTTTAACAGGTATTGTGGGGAGAGACACCTTTGGGGGAAGGATTAGGCGCTGACTGCATCTGGCATCCATCTCCTGTTGGAAGCGGTCGTCTGGGGTACTTGGCAGGCAACTCATTCCCTCCAGAAACCTCACCCCCCAAAGACATGAACTCAGTATAATGGGTGAGAGCAGTCCTAGCATAGGGGAAACTAAATATTTAAGTGGATTTTTGGAAAGGTGATTTTGAAAAGCCCAAAGAAGGTGAAGCTGCTGCTCAATCGGCCGGAACGCTCAATCCCTGGCAGAAGTTCAGATGGGCAGGGGATTGCCTGGCCCTGTGGCCACGGGGTTTTAAAGCTCTGACAACACACAGGGGCATTAATTTCAGAGCAGTTTAAGCAATTGTAACATCCACAGAACCCATGTTTTACCATTTTTGGGAAGTACCACTTCTTCTATATTAGGTACCGGCGTGGGATCCTCCATGTCCTTTGTGAGATCTTCTTGCTCATCTTCTTCCTTCTGCCCCCTCCTCTTCCCATATAAAGCTGCTTGTCTGAAAGAGACCAAACACAAATGCTTTGCCAGCTGCAACTGGTAGATGTTCACACCTTGATGCCATTCTTCAGGAATCAGGATTAAAGGGCTGGGTTAAGGCAATGAGGAAAACAGGAATACTGCAGGAAGCATTGGAGTTCATGGGAAGTAACCTCTGTGTATTGCTGAAATAAAGGAAGTTTTTAAAAAATAACAATTAAAAGGTCTTTTCTGCTCTTTCCAGACTGGAGATCACCACTGTAAACCTTGGGGTGAAGGGAGCAGTGACTCACACATGTGTGGTCCAAGGAGCTGGAACAGGGGCACTGCTGCACAGGACAGCAGAGGTGACAGCCCTCTCCATGGCACTGTTAAACATGTGTCCAAGGAGGGGACTTGAGACCACCTGGTTATGTAGATAAAGCTCCCTCACTCTAAACTCAGTGATTTATAGGGCTACACTTCAAAAAGCATCGAGGGGCCACACTGCTGCACTAACAGAACTCATCTGAGATGTTTCAGGAGCAGGTGAGTAGTTGTTGGCTGAGTTCCACCCTCGATGCAGTGGTGAGCCAGTCACTGACACAGGTACCAGCATGCCCCAGACCCTCCTCCTGGCACAGCAATACCTTCTCCAGGGGAGAACAGAAATCACACCCACTGCACAAGCAAACAAACCCACACAAGCTGCCTACAGGAGTCACTATTTGACTGTAACCCACAGCGAAGGTTGGCAGAGATCACCCCAACATTTCACCATGAAAACTGGCCTGCAGCTCCAGATGGAGACACTCACCCTTTCTTCCCAGACTTTTTCCTGGACTCCACAGGAGTGGGGGGTGGAGAGGGGGAATGTTTTCTCTTCCTTGTACTGGCAGCTGCTTTCCTGTCTCTCCTCTCCGGGCTACGCACGGGCTGTTAGAGAAGAGCAGCAGTGAGCTCATGCCAAACCAGACACACCACAAGCAACACTTGGCCTTAACACATCCCACGAGAGAAGCTGAAAGCAGAGAGGGCAACATGTGCCACACTCAGCTCCAGAGTCCTTCCAGTGAGAACCCCCCAGGTTTTCCACAGCCCCCACCAGCCGCTGCGATGGCTGCGCAGCCAAGAAGCAAATGAGATTCCAACGGTGACATGAGCTGCTTTAATGCAGCCTTAATGTCAGGAGACAACGTTCCCCAGGGAGCAGCCTGGCCTCAAGGTTGGAGAACGTGTTTTCCAGGTCCCAGTGAGCCTCCAGCGTTGGGAGGAATATAAATATTCATTACCAAGTACCACAGTGCAAAGAATCAGAGATCAACTATTAACTGAGGCTGTTAAACATGGCTTCTCCCACATTCTCAGGGAGGGAGGGATGGAAATCAAGTGACACATTTATTTCTGGGTAAAGGACACTGTGTCCAGTTCTGGGCTCCCCAGGACAAACCAGACAGGGATCTCCTGGAGAGAGTCCAGAGGAGGCCACGAGGATGAGGAAGGGCCTGGAGCATCTCCCCTGTGAGGAAAGGCTGAGGGAGCTGGGGCTGTTCAGCCTGGAGAAGAGAAGCCTGAGAGGGGATCTCATCCATGGTTATCAATATCTGAAGGGTGGCAGACACAGGGAGATGTCCCCAACCTCTTCTCAGTGGCCTGTGGGGACAGGACAAGGGGCAATGGCCACAAGTTGGACCACAGGAGGTTCTGCATTGATATGAGGAAGAACTTCTTGATGGTGAGGGTGAGGGAGCCCTGGGCCAGGCTGCCCAGGGGGGTTGTGGAGTCTCCTTCTCTGGAGACATTCCAGACCCATCTGGACACCGACCTGTGTGACCTGCTGTGGGGAACCTGCTCTGGCAGGGGTTGGACTCCATGGGCTCTGGAGGTCCCTTCCAGCCCCTACAACTCTGAGTTCCATGACATCCATCAGAGAAACATTTAACCAGACTGTGTTATCAAAGGCCCCAAACCATTTAACTGGCTCAATTTTAGCAACTTTAAGCATCAAAACACTGGATTTACACAGGGTTATCAGTGTATCAGGGGTCACTTGCCAAGCAGAGAACCACCTACCTCTTCATTTTTCATGGAGATCCTCTGTCGAAAACTCACTGACTTCCTGTTCTCATCCACCTCGTAATCCTCTTCATTCATCCACTCATTGAAGATATCAGTGTCCAAAATCCACTTGGCATGGACCTGAAGAGCAGAAGGATGTTACCACCACGCTGATGTTCTTAGGAACAAGAACTCCACATCAGACCACACAAAGGAAACACTTGAAGATTTGGGATCTGGGTCTGAACTGCCCAATGTCCAGGAGGGGTTTTAACATAATAGATGACAGTTTTGTGAGGCAATTTAACTAGGGATGAACATGCCCACAGGTCTACTGAAAGTGTGTCTGCTCCTCAGGCATTTTTAAGCCTTCTGAAGGGTGAGGTCAGTTCTCAGAGCTAGGGCAGGGGCTCTGTACTGAGAGCATATGTTGGCTGCTGAAAATCACCATCAAGTCTCCTATGGAGAAGCCACATCACCTTGGCAGATAAACTGTGCCACCAAGACAAGAAAAAACCAAACAAAACCAAAACACACACAAAAAAGAACTGGCCATATCTTAAGACAGAGAAGATAAACTATCCAACTTAAAACATCCATCTTCAGTTAAAGTTCTAGTTCACACACTGAGCAGTGAAAATAATTCCTTAAGCTTTAGCATGATTCATACAAAAAACTCTGTTCCAGTTATTTACAGGTAACTGCTTGGAAGAGGAGGCTGCAAAGATGATCCAAGGGCTGGAGCACCTCTGCTATGGAGATGGGCTGGGAGAGTTGGGATTGTTCAGCCTGGAGAAGAGAAGGGTCTGGGGGGACTTCCAAGCCCCTTCCAGTCTCCGAAGGGGCCTACAGGAAAGCTGGGCAGGACTGTTTGTAAGAGCATGGAGTGACAGGACAAGGGGCAACTGTTCATCAACTAGAGCAGGGCAGGGTTAGATGAGACCTCAGGAAGAAGTACTTCCCTCTGAGGGTGGTGAGACCCTGGCCCAGGTTGCCCAGAGAGGTGGTGGAGGCCCCATCCCTGGAGACCTTCAAGGTCAGGGTGGATGGGGCTCTGAGCCACCTGCTCTAGTGCAGATGTCCCTGTCACTGCAGGGTGGGACTGGATGGGCTCTGAAGGTCCCTAATGCAGTCTGTGATTCTGTGATTGTCTCTGTAGAAAGAAAACCAATTAGGCAGAAAACCTGAGTGCAGCTGCTGAGGTTGGTTTGAACACTCATGTGCTGTTCAGCAGACTGAGAGGCACTTCTCACATCATTATGACATCAGTGAAGAACCCAGACTTGATGATCTCAGGTCTTTTGTCCCCTTAAAGATTCTATACAACCCTCAGGGGCTGTTTCAACACTGGCTCTAACTGCAGGGACAGCTGTGTTGGTAGGGGAGGGTCCCCCAGTGATGTGAAGGCTCTCAGCCAATTTATCAAAGCCAAGAAACCTGACCAGTGCCCTCTACTAAAAGCACAAAGACACCAGTATCTGGTGGCACCGAGCTACAATAAGCTCAAGAAGTCCCCCAGCAGCACAAAACCAGGGGATGGGGGAGCCCACAGCCACACACCCCCCGAGCTGCAGCTCTGCTTCCATCCCAACAGCTGACCCTGCTGGAAATAAAGCTGCTGATACAGTAACTCAAGGAGAAGAGCAGGATTTCAATGGGATCAGAGACTTCAAGATTTCAGATGAGTTCTCTTAAAGAAGCTTCTTCATTTCCAATCATCCAACTCCTAACTCAACATGCAAAACACATTTTACACCCTGTAGTATGGGAGACTGACTGACCTTCCAGGGCTTCTCGGGAATAGGAGGATCCTCGATTTCAGCGTCGATTTCATTGGCGTGAACCCAAGTGTCATAGCTGAGGAGAGGAGCCAGAGAAAACACAGCTGTGAAATGACAGTCACCCAGGGCAAGGGGAGGGTCTGGGGTCTGGGGAGGAACAAGCCCAGGGAGCAGGAGAGGTTGGGGACTGGGCTGTCCCCAGAGCAGCAAAGGGGAGAGGGACCTGGGGGGTCCTGGGGGACAGCAGGGTGACCCCTGTCAGGTTTCATGCTGAGGGAGCTGGGGCTCTGGAGCTGGGAGAGGAGGAGCCTGAGGGGTCACCTCAGGAATGTCCTTCAAGATGCAAAGGGGGAGTGTGAGGAGGATGGAGCCAGGCTCTTGTCAGGGATGGCCAGGGACAGGACAAGGGGCTGTGGCTCCAAGCNAATCCTGGGCAGCCCCTTCCAGCCCCTCACCACTCTCTCCAGCAAGAACTTCCCCTGAGCTCCAACCTGACCCTTCCCTCCTCCAGCTTCACTCCAGCCCCTTGTCCCACCACTCTCTGCCCTTGGGAAACCCCATTCCCTCCTGTCCATCCGCTGCCTTCAAGTCCTGGGGGGCTGCAGTGAGGTCCCCCCGCAGCTTCTCTCTCAGCCTATCCTATATAATGTTCTATGTATTACATATTAATATGTGTACACAGACAGTCAATACACAAACCTGATGCTGATGTGGTTCAAATGTGAAAATATTTACAGGTCCCTCCTCTGCCCAGAGAGAGAATCATAAGCCTGGCTGCTGTTTGCTCTCCTCACTGACACACTGCCACAGCCCCCGGGAACCTCGTGTGTGCTCAGCAGATTTCAGTCCCCTCAATCAACTATTTAAACAGAAGCTAAAGCTGTGTTACCATTCCTCTGAGTTTTCCATAAGCTGGACTCAGAATCCAGGTATTACAAATACACCTAAGTTACTCCCAGCACACATACCACTGTTTAGCATCTCCAGAGAACACAAGAGCTTTCTCAAAGATTTGCTTTCAGCTGTTGCTTGCACATGGAGTGCAATCCTCCTCCTTGGTTCAACCAAGAGGTTCAGCCAGGTGGCTGCAAGTTCTCTGTGCTTTGAAGTCTCACCACGTTGAAGCAAAAGCTCACTTTGCCCTTTAGAAGAAGCCTGGCTCAACCCACAGCCTTACTAGAGGCTTTTTTTAATCTCACCCACCTGCTAGTGTGTCAAACAGCAACAAATTTCAGTGTTCAACCCCTGCTTAAGTCTCTTGACAGTGAGGAAAAACCAGCAGCTACACTAAATTACAATTGGTTCTACTCCTAAGGGAACTACCCCTTGTGTAATATAAATGATGTATTTTCACTGAATATCCAAAGAGCAGGAATGCAGCACACCTATTTGGGTTAAATTTCTAGGCATGAGGCAGGTCTGGGCACATCCTGCTCTGCTGAAGAGGAGCAGAGCTCCACTGCTGCCTCTGGGCTGGGCTGAGCCATCCCCATGAACTGAGACTCAGTGAGCTCAAGGAACCTCTTTTCTTTAGTCACTGGTGACAGAACAAGAGGAAATGGCATCAAGTTATGCCAGGGGAGATTGAGGTTGGATCTTTGGAAAAGCTTCTTCCCAGAGAGGGCTGTCAGGCACTGACTGAGCTGCCCAGGGAGCTGGTGGAGTCTCCATCCCTGGAGGGGTTGGAAAGATGGGAGATGTAGTGCTGAGGGACGTGGGTTAGTGGTGGGTGGCAGGTTGAGGTGAGGGCTGGACTTGGGGATCTGAAGGGCCCCTTCCAACCAAGACAATTCTACGAACAGCTTGGTCAAGGGTGTAGACTCTCCTGCTTGCAAGTTTCAATCACCACCTTTCCTTCAACAAACATGAAAAACATTTGGGGTATGTTTTCACTCTTTACCTGTCTGGAAAAAATCCCCAGTGTACCAGCACCTGCTTGTCCTTTTTCATCACAGGTCTCAACCACTCATCTGCAAAGAGGAAAGAGATCTGGTGTCACATTCCAACCAGAAAGCACATTGAGCAGTTTTGCTTTCCCATGGCTGCAGTGAGGTTGCTGTGATCATCTCTGCTGAAAGCCTATGGCAGTGAAACCACAAGGGCTTGGCCTACCTACAGAGCCTGTGTCAGCAGTTACACTGCTGAGACCTGTGGCATTCCCTCCCTGGACACACACTCGTGCCCCACACGCTGTGGGTGATGATCCTGTGGGGCTGGAAACGGCCCCGCTGCTCCTCAGGAGAGACAGGAGGTGCTTCTGGCTGCCAGGGAAGCACCATCCTGTCCTGGCCCAAACTCTGAAAGGGACAGGGGAAATCCTCCAGAACTGCAGACTGCAGAAGTGATGTGGAGAGAGACAGGAGCCAATCTCACACTTCTTTGTCATCTCCATAGAACCAAGAAGACTGAAAACTTCTCCTTTCCCCTCCATCTTTCTGTACCCTCGTTAGACATCTGAACCCCCTCGTTAACTTCTATCAACTTCTATTCCAAAAGACCCTCCTCCCTAGTATTAAATTCTGTTCTCAGCAGGTATTTAGGAAAAAACAAGAGTTTTGAGGGCAGGAAGAATGTCAGGGCTGAGAGTGTGGTGAAGCCTTTCAAGAGGACACTTCAGAGAGTCCAACCCAACTTGGATTTCAACCTCCTTCCCTCGCAGCGGCACGAAGAACCTCTGCAAGTTAAAACACACTGAGCAGCACCAATACTCTGCTGGGTTTGTGATGAGGCACATGCTCAGGCTGGTGTTTTAGAGGGTTATTTCTGTTTTATTTTAATCTCTGAGCCAATGTAATATCCTGACCCACAAGAGAATACGGCCCAGAGCAGGACTAAAAGAGAAACCCTGAGGATCTGAACCTGTAGGAGGTCACATCACTTGATTTCAGGGCTGTTCTGTCATCTTAGTGCAGTCAGAGGTTAAGAGCCCTGCCTAGCACACCTGCACATCCACCACCTACACAGCAGAGGGGACCCACTACTGCTCAGCCCCCTCCAGAGAGCCTGGAGAAAGCCAAACACGAGCATGTGGAGCCAAGAGGCACCAGGGGACAGCACAGTCTCACCGTGGTGCCAAGGGGAACGTTTCCATCTAGTGGCAAGCAGATGCCAGGCCTGTCCTGACAGCCCACTGCCACCCACACTACAAAGACACACTAGACAGAATGTATTTAAGATGAAAATAATTAGGAGTTTTTGTTATTTGCTGAAGGATGCAGATGTTAGGCTGCTTTGGTGGCACCTTTTTGTACTTCATACAAAGTAGAAGTCATAAGGAAGCCAACTAATCCCAAAAATGGGTCTGCTTGCCAGGAATCCTCCTTGCCAAGGGGAAAGACAAGAACACGCAGGCAGGTTGTCCCTCCCCCTTCCTTCAGCATCCATCTGCCCCTCAGACATCTGGCTGGTCACACTCTGACATCTACCCTCTGGGGACACCACAGAACCAAAACCATTAATGGAAACTGCTGCTCTACACCCCCTCCTTTCGCTGTCCTTCTTTTTAATTTTTAATCCAATTTCTTTTTGAAGTTCTTCCAGACCTTTGGCTCTGCTGCCCTTCAGCCTGGAAGGGATTTGGAACAAACAAACCATCTGCTTTCAGCAATAAATAACATCTCAATTTCCACACAACTGCTGAGGAGTAGCCAGTGCTCCAGACTTTACCATGAAAACGCTGCATCCAAAAACCAGCTGGAAACTGTTGGGACACCTGATGATGTTATTTGGAGCTGTTAGTCCTGGAAATACTTCACCTGCAGCTCTCAGGAGGGGCTTTGTGAAAGCTCCCCTAACTGCTAACAGCATTTAGTTACAAGACTATTTCCATTTAAAACCAGAAAGTGACTTTACCATCATCCATTGAGGTAGGACTTGGATAAACATGGTGGGTAGCCTTTGATTTCTCTTCAGTTACTGTTCCCTGTGGGAAGAGAGAGAAAACTGCATGAGAAACCTTCAGTGTATTACCCAGAACACAGAATCACAGAATGTCAGGGGGTGGAAGGGGCCTCCAAAGATCATCCAGTCCAACCCCCTGCCTGAGCAGGGTCACCTCGATGAGATCCCACAGGAACGTGTCCAGATGGGTCTGGAATGTCTCCAGAGAAGGAGACTCCAGCACCTCTCTGGGCAGCCTGGTCCAGGGCTCTGGCACCCTCACAGGGAAAGAGTTTCTCCTGATGTTCCCATGGAACCTCCTGTGCTCCAGCTTGGAGCCACAGCCCCTTGTCCTGTCCCTGGCCATCCCTGACAAGAGCCTGAACATCTCAGTCACTGCTTTTCACCCGCTTCCCATGCGGCCACGAAACACTCACAGCTCACCCCCACACCACCCCACGAGTGCAGGGACAAGGACACTACTGGAGACTGCTGCCAAACTACCTCAGCATCTCTTGCTCTTTACATGACAAATTCTCCTAGGCCCTACCCCAGTTCTCACTGTACATCATTGGACACCCAGTTCACACCAACCCACTAGTAAGTACTTTGTAAGAGAGCTTCTACACACATTCTGATCCAAAGCAAACCCCTGTGGCTGGGGGTTGGAACGTGATGATCCTTGGGGGTCCCTTCCAGCCCAGACCAGCCTGTGGTTCTGTGATTACAATTCAGACAGGATAAAGTCTAGGAGAAACAGCTGCAGAAGTGTCTGCCTTGACTAGGATGTCCTTAGTATTCCAGAGATGCTGTATATCCAGACAGAACAAACACCCATTCTTCCAAAGACAAAAAAAACCCTCCTAAATCACAGAGCAAAGGGACTAATCAGAACCACTAACACAAACACGATGCAATTGTCTGTCAAACACTCAAACATGAGCATCCTTCTCCTCCTTGGTGGTTCAGGCCATCATTTTCTCCATGAATGTATGATGCACATTCTCTCCTACAAGTAGTAACTCTCAGAGTGACATAGCTCCCCCAGCAGCAGTGCAGAAAGCAGTTTCACTATGTATGAGGAGCCCATCATTAGATTGCTACTGGAGCTACATCATTAGGTATCTGCTCAGTACTGTAGTGTGGCCAGTCAAAAAAGCTCCATCCACCCCTCATGTGGAGAAGCACCAGGATTTGTAGAGACCCCTCCAGTCTCCAGAGAGGAAGAGTTAGTGCCAGGACAGCAGAAATTCACAGCCTGCAGCCGCTTCTGCAGAGGAGTTGTGTTTTGGAACAGTTTGTGTGAAGATGTTACTCAACATCACGGCTCCAGAAACACTCAACAGATTTATTTCGGGGGCTTCTGAGCACGTGGGGCAGGTTACAGCCAACAAGTGACTTCAGAGACAGCCACCAACATCAAGAGGAGGAAAATCATATTTGAAAAAGCACGAGGATGCACTGCACAGTGGTAGGAATGCTTTGAGCCTGGAATCAGGAGTTCCTACACCAGCTCCTAGAACTTGGTGATGGGGGAGGACATGCTCTGAACAACAGCACAAGAGAAAGCTGGGATGTAGGAGGAATTGAAGAGCAGATGGTGGATGAGAGAGCCCTGGCATGGAAGAACTACCTGGAAATTGCTTAAGGAGCAATAATGGGAGGTCTCCTTTCACTCCCTGTGAGCTAACAAAGCTTCTTCAGGTATCTGATCCACTCTTTGTGGAGCAGATCAGTGTCACAGAATCCTAGACTGGCCAGAGTTGGAAAGGACTCCCAGAGGTCATCTAGTCCAACCCCCCTGCAACAATCAGGGACACCCCCAACTACATCAGCTTGCTCAGGGCCTCATCCATCCTGGCCTTGAACGTCTCCAGGGATCCAGGGGCATCCACCTCCTCCCTGGGCAACCTGTTCCAGTGCTCCACCACTCTCCCAGCAAAGAACTTTTTCCTAATCTCCAATCTAAATCTCCCTCCCTCTATTTTAAACCCATCACCCCTTGTCCTGTCACAACAGGCCCTACTGAACAGCCTCTCCCCATCTTTCTTGTATGAAAAAGATGGTGAGCACACATGGGAGCAGCACAACTGCAAGCTGAGATTTCTGAGGTAGGGAAATAAGAAAAGCCAAAAAAACAGAATTAGGGGTAAAATCTGCTTTCAGTTCTTCACATCCCTTCAAAGACAAAGCTGGCTGCTGTCAAGTCCCTTAAATCACTCATGGCCACAGCGTGCTTCCAGTTCCCTATGGAAATCCTTGAGGAGAGGACAAGGTAATCATCAAGTGCAATTCAAGCAATAGCAAGCACCCTGCACCAGCCCAAGTCACAGTGACTTGTGAATACTGACCCGCTGAAGCCAAGCGGGCGGCCTGGAATCAGGAAATACATTTAACCTCGAAAAGAAACAGTTTACTTTGGCTACAGCCAGGAATTCCTGGAACACAAACAGCTACTGGACCATCCAGAGCTCACATTCCAGGATAGTGCTCTTAAAAGAAGTGAGCTGTTTATATTTTTTTAAGAGATGAAGCTATTAATCTTGTTGCATTCATCGTTTAAGGTATTCAGTTACAATGGCAAGATGCTGATTCTCTCAGAAACGTGTCGACTGATTGTGCCCCTGGACTGGGCA
>VXBZ01002912.1:5993-55551 GCA_013399135.1 Heliornis fulica
TATTTATAGACATTAATGAGGTCACCCCTCAGTCTCCTCCAAGCTGAAGAGAACCAGTGCCCTCAGCCTTTCATCATAAGGAAGATGTTCCACTCCATCATCTTGGTGGCCCTGTGCTGGACTCTTTCAAGGAGCTCTATGTCCTTCTGGAACTGAGGGACCCAGAACCGGACACAATGGTCCAGATGTGGTCTCACCAGGGCAGAATACAGGGGGAGAAGGACCGCTCTTGACTTACTAGCCACTTCCCTTCTAATACATCCTAGGATGCCATTGGCCTTCCTGGCAATGAGAACACATTGCTGGTTCATGGACATCCTGCTGTCCACCAGGACCCCACTTCCCTCTCACCTACATTGCTCTCCAACAGGCCAGTCCCCAACCTATACTGGTACAGTACAGGTGAAATCCCACAGTGTCCTGTGTGGAACCTTGACAGGGAAAGATGGATATTTCTAAGGTTGTGGGAAAAGGACTTGTGTCTTACAGCTTCATTTTTTTTCTGTATCCATTTGTGTTAAGTGAACTTTACCACAAACCTTTTCAAGGTTTTGGTCAAGCTGGTGACCAAAGGAAGTGCTGGAAGTTTGTCAGCTCCTGGCCTTGATCTCCCCTGCTTTGATGTGCACAGGCCACACACAGCCGGTGGCATCCCCTGCGTATGTGCTCCCACCAGTGAAAGCAGATGGCAATGGGCAACGGTTCTTGCTCCCAGCCTGACATACCTGCTGTCCATGCATTTCACTGAAGCTCTGTGCCATCGTACCTCTTTTTGCCTTTTACTTGCATAAAATCTATTTGCTCATGTGTCCTGGAGGTGAATTTTATCCTGCAAAACAGGAAAGTGACTGCCTGTGCTCCTGCAGTTGATAGAGTTTGGGAGATTTTTTTCCCAGCTTCCCCAATCAGTGCTTGCTGCCAAAATGCCAGCTGAAAGGCACATAGCCAGTTGTTTGCTGAAGTCTGTCGAGATGGTCTAGACCAGTTTTGTGACTTTTTTTCCAAATCTTTATAAAACAGCCCCACTTTGACAGCCTTGAATGAGGGGCACCAACCCCTGCAGTTATGTTGGCAGAGGGTATAACTGTGAAGATCTGGGAAAGTGCCCAGTGCGATGCCCAGACAGTCCAGTAAAAATCTCAGAACAAATCTCAGATTTTCCATATGCAGATTGTTCTGTTTTATAACCGTCTATTAATTTGTTAACTTTAAGCACAATAAATAATGACTTCATCCTTTTAGACATCTGTGTACCTGTCTGACACTAGGCAAGTAATGGAAGCCATAGCTACCTTGCTCTGTAGCCATTAGCTGACCCATGTGGTTTCACATAAACTTTGGGAGAACACTTGGTGTGTGGTAGATCTAGATTTTAAATCTTCATCATCTGTTTTCTGCAAAACATAAAATCTTAGAAGCAGCCAATACTATACTTCCTTTATCTAGCCTCTATCTTTCTGAAGGAGGAGCTCTAAATAGATTTAGTGCAAATGATGTAGGCTCAAGAGGAATTTTCAAAGTCTGTGTGTTTATTGTTCTTCATCTGTTATAAATTTAGTGACTTTAAATTAAAAGGATTGTGCAACTGCAGCACTGTTGCTAGGGGAGGGACACTGAAGGATTAGTGGGTTTTTTGTTTGTCTGGTTTAGGCCTCTTCCTGCGCTTCCAGAAGTTGGTATGGTATCATAGGCCTCAGTGCTTGCAGAGTGGCCAGATCCTTGCACTGTAATTAAACATATCATAACCCTAGTCATAAGCAGATGAATCTGATTTCTTCATCAATCAGGATCCTTAAATTCGTAAAATTATGGCATAAAATTCCACATAGGTGAAGTGCTCTGATGTGCCTGTTATTCTTTCTGTTGTAAACCTCTGAACTCCTTGCCTCAGTTACATTGACATGGAAATTTCTTAAGCGAGATTTCTGTCACTTATTTTTAACAATGTTCATCCAGATTTCTATTTTCTGTCATGAGGAAATAGCTAATATTTGCAGGCAAGCATGGTTAAATTTGACATCGATTTACTTCAGAAATTTATCACCATGACTCAGATGGTCCAGAGACCCTCAGTCTGGAAGTATCTTTCCATTCTGAAAAATGTTTTTATGTAGTCTCTCAGCAGGGTACTTAAATTGAAAATCATATATTCCTTGACTTGGCAATCTTTGTTATAAATTTACTGAAATGAGAATTTCCGCCAGTAACAGTTCCAAATATTCATTAAACCTTTTTGATACAAACGTTATTGTCTTATTTTGGAATTGAAAAGGTTATTAGATAAGACTGAATAGCTGGATAGGTTGCTTGATTTTTAAGTTATGCTGTACGTTTCTTATTTTGTTGGCTCCTGCTTACTCATATATGTTTTTCCTGGTTTCAGCTGAGAGAGAATTAATTTTCTTCATAGTAGCTAATATGTTGCTGTGGTTTAGATTCATGTTGGAAAAAGTGTTGGTAATATAAAGAGATTTTTGTTATGTAGAGGTGGGTTTTGTTACCGCTAAGCAGTGCTTGAACAGAGCTAGGCCTTTTCTGCTTCTCAACCCACCTCAGCAGCAGGGTGGTTGGAAATGCATAAGAAGCGGAAGGGGACACAGCCAGGACAGCTGACCCCAACTGACCAGAGGGATGTTCCATACTGTATGTTGTCATGCTCATCTTATAAGGAGCTTGAGGAAGAGGAAGAATGGGGTGGGTAGGAGAGTAAATCTCCAAACCTGTGATTATGCCCACATAGTCTTCCCAACCAAGACTTGAAATTCTCAGTCAGTAGATAACAGAACCTGGACGCTACCCTGGACAGCACACCGAGTTACGGCCTTTCAATCTGTTTGTATATTTGAGTCTAGCCAGACCTAAGACTTGACTTAATGGAAACATTTAGCATTCTTGGATTTGATATTGTCATGTGGGTCTGCTTCACAGTGAATGAGAATATTGCTTTTGGTGTATAATTCACATTAGGTTCTTCATGCATTAGAATTTTTAAATTGTATGTTTTACAAACTGAGTTTCCCAAGCAACTATGGCCACCTTATGGATTCTGCAAAAGAAAATTGTATTTTATAGCAGAGTGACTAGGACAGTTTGATGTTAAAAAACCCTGTTCTTATTTTATTACTGTTCCTGATAATAACTTTCAGTCAATGTATCTGTTTTGTTAAAAATATATTATTGTTAGTAGATGGAGTAGCAGTGCTACTGCTGCCACTTCTTCAACTAAAGCTGTGAAATATCACAGAATCACAGACTGTCAAAAGTTGGAAGGGACCTCGGATCACCTAGACCAAATCACATAGGAACGAGTTCAGATTGGTCTTGAATGTCTCCAGAGGCATTTCTCCAGGCCAGTCCCCACCCTATACTGGTACTTGGGGTTGTTCTTTCTCAGATGCAATACCCTACACTTGCCCTTGTTAAAATACTAGCTTTCCGTTATAAAGTTAACACTTTGCCATCAAAAGATTCTTGAAATTGGCAGAGTTTTGCTGGAAGGGGAAGGAAAGAATATTTTCAGTGATGCTGTAGGACTTCCTTGTAATTGCAGTTCTTTAATAACTCCTTCACTTCTTAAAATTATATTTTTGGGATAAAACACATGATGTTGTGAGTTGACCGTGTCTGTTTGCCAGGTGCCCACCCAGCTGCTCTCTCACTTGTCTTCTTCACGAGATAAGGGAGAAAATGAGAAAATAAGACAAAAATCTTCTGAGACCAATTAAGGACAAGGGAGATGACCAATTGCCACCCCAGCACGCTACCCCATGCACCTTGCCATCTAAATCCAATACAGAAGACAGAAGAGGTCTGTAAACTTATACATAAAGATGACATGGTGTACAAGATTTGTGTGGAAAAGTTTTGGTAGTAGGGCTACAGGGTTGGCTTCTTTGAGAAGCTGCTAGAAGCTTCCCTTAGGTCAAACAAAGCCAGTACCAGCTAGCTTCAAGACAGACTCACTGCTGGCCAAGGCTGAGCCAATCAGTTAATGTGGTAGTGCCTCTGGGATAATATAGTTAAGAATGGAAAAAAAACACTCCCCCCCCAACCCCCTCCCCCAAGGATGTCTCCCAGAAGCCCATGGGGATTAAGAGTGTAGCAGACATTCCACCAGCAGCCTATGGAGGATCCTGTGCTGGACCATGTGGAGACACCTGCAGGAGGCTGTGACCCCATGGGAAGTCCATGCTGGAGCAAGCACCTGGCAGGACCTGTGGCCCCATGGAGAGACTAGCCCAGGCTGGAGAAGGTTTGCTAGCAGGACTTGTGACCATGTGGAGGACCCGCACTGGAGCAGTCTGCTCCTGAAGATCTGCAGCCTGTGGAAAGTGGGGCAGTTTATGAAGAACTGAAGCCCCTGTAGGAAGGACTCATGCTGGAGTTCATGGAAGACTGCGTGCCATGGGACAGACTCCATACTAGAGCAGGGGAGGACTGTGAGGAGTCCTCCCTGTGAGGAAGACAGTAGCAGAGACAACATGAGATGAACAAACCCTTTTCCTTCTGTACATCTGGAGGAGAGAGGGAGAGAAACCCTGAGTGAAGTTAATCCTGAGAAGAAGGGAGAGGGGTGGGGGAAGATGTTTTAAAGATTCGGTTTCATTTCTCATTATTACCTGACTCTTATTTCATTGGTAGTAAATTAAATCCATTCTCCCCAGGTCGAGTCTGTTTTGCCCATGATGGTTATTGCCAAATGATCTCCCTGTCCTTACCTTGACCCAGGAGTCTTTTGTTATGTTTTCTCTCCTGTGTTTAGTTGAGGAGGGGAGTGATAGAGTGGCTTTAGTGGATATCTGGCATCTAGTGAGAGTCAGTCCACCACACATGGAAACAAATACCCACTATCCATATAAAGGTTTGAAATATAAAGATTTCCAAATTCAGCTGATTGAAAGCTGGTATTGCTAGTCAGTGAAAAAACTCTTGATTGTATTCTAGACATGCTATGCAAAATAAATATACATTTTTGTCACCCTAGATCTGATTTGGAAATGCTGATGTGCAAATGCTTCATTTACTTTGAAAGCACATACTGAGATCCCATGTGGTTGCAGTCTTTTTCCCAGAGCCACTGCTCAGGATAATAGCGTCCTTGGAGGGGTGCTGCTCTGAGCCCCACTTCTAAGCCAAGGAGCCCAGGGGGACCCTGAGCAGGGAGTCTTCACTAAGAAACCAGAACATATATCAGAAAGTATATGGGACAAGTATATGGGACAGAAAGTATATTGGACAAGATCATACAGGTATGATGCATCTTTATTTCTTGTGTGATGTAATTCTCTCAAGGTTGCAGCAAGTGATGCCCCGTTATTGTATGACACTGTAGTAATGGAGAGCGGTGTTTTGGTAAGGCCAGAAAGATATAGAAATTTTAGAAAGTTCTTAGTTGAGCAGCTTTAATAGGTTATTTTGTTATGTATTATACCTGATAAGACTTGTGGGTTGGGTTTTTTTTTGTGTTTTTTTTTCTCTTCCTAGGTATTGCTTCTGAGTTCTATTTGACTGAACAAAACACCTTTTTTTTTCCCCTTACAGTTCCATTAAACTAATTAAACTACTTAGTTCACAAAAAATAGACCAGGCTTACATATTCATCTTGAGTCTGGGTTCCAAGGAAGAGCTCAGGATGCGATATGATGGTTTAGAAGGCATATTTGTAAGTTGTTCTCACACTAGAAAGAGAGCCCATGTATCAAAGTGACAGTATATAAAAGGCAATATTCCATGGAAATACCTTTCTTAAGAGTTCTTGAATTTCAATAAGAACTTTAATAAAAAACCCAAAGCTTGATGATACATGATAAATGTGCGCTCTCCTACCCAAGGACTTTTTTTAAAAAGGTTTAAAAGATAGTGA
Source organism: Heliornis fulica (assembly GCA_013399135.1). NCBI lineage: Eukaryota > Metazoa > Chordata > Aves > Gruiformes > Heliornithidae > Heliornis > Heliornis fulica. The sequence continues at coordinate 11,857 of VXBZ01002912.1, forward strand.
TGCAAACACACACAGATCCAGATCCTTCTGGATCCAGCAGACATCATTTGCCTTAGGTTAACTGCATTTAAATGTAGATCATAAAATCAGTAGAAACTCACGTGATGAATTCCTCTTGATCGGTACCTTCCTTCTGGTAGATGAGAGGCTTTCATGAAGCATTTAACACATACACAAACCTTCATAATACTGGGAGAGCTTTCAAGTTCAGTATGACCTTTAAGAAAGATTGTTCTAAATGCTGTGGCAAGCAGCAAACAATGTTAGGCAGAACATTTAAAGAATGGTGTGAGATCGTAATTATAAATAATACTGCAATCTGCTCCATGAGACATCTATCATTTCTCTGTGTGTTTTTGTTCATGTTTAACGCTGTGGGCGTTCTCTGCTGCTTGCTCGTTGTACTTTAATATTATGCCAAGTTTTCTTTCTTAGTAGTAGTGGTGTGTTTCTAACAACTTCCCACAGTTTCTACTATGGCATTACAGTCTTTTATTCAGGAGGTTTTGAGTGTCGGGACCCAGCACTGAGTACTTGTGGCTTTATTTTTGTCTCTGCATCACTATGGGCAGTAGCATAAAAATGTTGGCAGTTAAGTGGAAGAGCTCGAAACAGTCTGCTGAGGTAGGACATGCTACAGCCCATTTGGAATCACTTTATTTTTGGGGGGTCTAGGCAGTAAGGAGAGTATATCTTCACTGTCTTTCCACTACATGAGTTCAAAGAGAATGATCTGGAGAGTAACCTGCTAGGTGCTACTTGGTAGAGAGACCACGTAAGGCTCAGGAAATGCTATGGGAGTAGCTGGGTAGTAACAGGGGAAGAATGAATGCTTGCACTGCTTTCTTTTTCTCTTAGACTGACAACCCCAGTTGGAGGGAGATGGGGGACTAAATATCTCAGTACAGGGACATACCCACGTGTCCCCAAAAGAAGCAAGGGCAATTATGAGAGGGTAGGGGATAATGATTCTTCTCATTCCTCTGGGTACATTTTGTCTTGCGTGGGTTGCTCAAAATGCAATTTTTTGATGAAAAATTATCTGCTGAAGTTGTTCTTCAATAGAAGTTTCTCAGAAACATTATTCAAATAATCTCTGCAACCTTGTCTGCCTCTGAGCACTTTGCTCTGAGCTTCCCCTGCAGGTAGAGTGCACACATAAAAGGCTTGTGTAATTATTTCAGTTTTGTGGAAGATGACTGAGGTACAGTGAAATGACTTGTCTGAAGTCATGCAGGCAGTCTGTAGCACAGCGAAGGAATCTGGGAATTTCAGGAGTGTGTAAACTAGTTGGAATCACTCTGTGTTATGAGTATCCTTATGCTGCACATTGCTGGTAGTCTACTGTTCAGACACTGGCTAATGCAGGCTTCTGGTAATGAATCCTGATGATGCCCAATTTAGGTTTTGGCCAAAACAGGAATTGCAATTAATAGAGCTTTAGATGACGTTCCTGAAAACGCAAGCTGTGTGAAAAATAAGTTTCCAATCCTGAATTCAGTTTACAGGGGAGCTCTCAAGCAAATAGGACTGTAAGTGTCAAGATGGGGATTCTTAAGATATTGTCCAGAACAAATGCTCTTAAAGGCTGCCCTCAAATGTACAAGAATCAAAAAATGTTCAAGTTTTTTCTTTTTATGCTAGCCTTGAAACAACTGTTTTGCTGAAATATGTAACTGTATGATCCTTCCTCCAGAAATACACACTTTGGGTGGAAGACAAGTATAATCCTGGAAGCAAAGAAGTTTTCTATAAAATTGTCAGTGGAGAGCAAAAAATGTGCAATACTTTATACATACACTGCCTAAATTCCTGTTCACTGAAATGTGGCTCAAGATGAGACATGAAGGAGTTTGGAAGCTCAGGTGTACTCATGTGATTTGGGTTCCTATTGTCTGAAGTATAATTGTTTGGTGGAACACAGCATGACAATAATAAGAGTCACACTCAGACTGTGGAGTCAAATATTTATACTTATTTATCATTGTTAAATAACAGAATGGAAGCAGTGAAGCACTAAATCTTATCTGATTACATTGTTTGATGGTTGAAGAAAAAGATATCTGTGTCATTAGAAACTGATGCTGCAGTCCCTAGAAACTTGAAGGGTTTTTTGGTTATGGGTTTTTTGGTTTTGGTTGGTTTTGGGTTTTTTTTTTGTGAAAAGCAGAGAAGGGAAAAATAAAAGCTGGCAGTGGCTTGGAATCCCAGAAGTTGGCAGATAATCAAAATTATGTTCTGTATAATTACAAAAGTGTGACTGAAACAACAGTTAAATGTCATAAAGTCATCTTTTTGTCTCAGTGCTCTATACCTTTGTCTCACCTGGGTACCTCTGGATGTAGCTTTCCGCACAGACCCTTTGGCAGTGGGGAAAGCTTGGGTGGAAGGGAACAGCGGTGGAATGAGGTGTGACTTGCCAAGCTGTTGGTATTATGCTTGACAGTCCATTCCCCACAGCCCTGCTTTCTTAACTGTTCAGCCTAGCGACCTGTCCAGAGTATGCAGACATTCTGTTGTAGGCAGTGTCCTGGAGTTTATTCCTCAGGGGAAGGGTTATTGTACACGCAGGTCTTATCCCTTTTCATAGTAAGGATGTAGCAGAGGTGCTCTACCCAGACCTAAGTTCCAGGACATGTGTGCATATTCTGCAGTTCTGACCTTGTCTGTCTATTTTCCTTGATAAATTAACCATGGAATCATAGAACCACCTCGGTTGGAAAAGACCTTTAAGATCATCGAGTCCAACCGTTAACCTAGCACTGCCATCCCACCACTAAACCATGTCCTTAAGCACCTTGTCTATCTGTCTTTTAAATACCTCCAGGGATGAGGACTCCACTCCTTAATATATGAAACTTGTCTGTTGCCTGTGATTAAGAAAGGAATGGGCAATGGTAACTGTAGAAGAGAGGGACAGACAGTAAGACACTTGCTCCTTCTTTGGCTTCTTTCTTTGGAACACTATTGAAAAAGTTTTTCTTGGGAATTTTGGTTGAGTGCACAATAGAATATAAGAGGAGGGTGTGGGGGTGAGAAGTGAGTTACCCTGTGTACTGTTAAATCAAAGTGGAAACTCTCAGGTAGGAGGATTTTTAAGTTGCTCCCACTCAATTTCTTTTCAGCGCCCCTGTCAAAGTGCTAGGCTGTTCCTTGCTGATCAGGCTGGGTCATATATCCCAGGTCATCAACTTTAGACAAGCTTTTCTTTGTCGCTGACATTCATGTGCCCCATATTCTTCTGTCTAGCTAAACATTTAATCAAACCTTGATTTGACTATTACTGTTTTGCAATCAAAATGTCCAGGACTAAGTAAACTTGAGATCACACCTCGTGTAACCATCCAAAAAGCAGTCAATTGGGAAAACAGAAATTAACCTTGCATAATTGGAAAATGGGCTACAAAGATTAAGACAAAGCTGTTTTACACTATATGGATAAAAAGAAAAAGGAAAAAAAAAAAGAAGAAAAAGGAGAAAAAGTCTTGTAATTAATTTGTTTCAAGTGTTCATACTCTCTTCTGTTTGCCCAGAGGTCAGAAGGCTGTGAAGCACTCTGCCTTTAAGGAGGCTTTTATGAGGGCTAATCAGGATATTGTTATTGTATTGTATGGAGGCTTCTGAGTGCAGAGCAAGTGTAATCCAGGCAATGCATGAAGTTTGGTTCTGTTGAGCCTGACATCTCAGAGTAACTGTCGGCACATAAAAATGATAGTAAATACTCTTTCCTGTTGCATGTACTTTTAAGCACCTGTAGCAGGTATTGTGAATTGCAGGTTAAAGCTGCCCATGTGTATTTTTCTGCTGTTTGATTATTTATTTTTTTTAGCTGAGCAGTGCCATACTTTTTCCTTTTGTTTCCCCATTGTATATGACAAACCAAAATCACTTTCAGTCTTTGTCTGGAGCCAACTGGGAGTGTTTCACTCCTATGTGTAGTGCTTGGGCTTATACTTTAGAAAGAGGAAAAACAGATTCGAAGATGCTTCCCATAAGTTTGCCTGCTGCCATTTTCTATGGTAATTCATTAGCTGCTAGGAAAATGTAAATGGGCCTTTTGGAGCTATTATTTTGACAACCTTATGCTGGAATTTAGTCTTAGAAGTGCTGCACAATGCAAAGTTATCTTATGTGGATACAATTTGGCATATTTTAAAGTTTCGTATTTGCTTCTTCTATCAATAACACTTCTAGACAAATAGCCAAAAACCCAGCCATTTGTCGTTTTTGGCAAACACTTCCCTCCCTTTTCTTTGTTTTAGATATTGAGCCGAAAATCTTATTTTGTTACTTTGGCTTATGATGTTCACTCAGTCATTGTTATTTAATGAAGTTGCATCTAGATAATTATATAACCAGATTTTTAACCTCATAAAATTATATTCTCGGTATTTGTAAAACTATGAACCAGTGATGCAGTACATGGGATTTTTTTTTACAGCTATATAATCAGAAGAAATGTGGAGTAAGACTGTTCCTGCCAAAGTATTTTTGATGAGGGAAATTATTAATTTTATTTTTGCTAGATCAGAACTCGCCAAAACTGTCTTACTTGTTCTATTGTTTTATCTTTTTGTGATGGCAGAAAAAGTGAGTTCATGTGTATTTCAGTTACTTCAGAAGGTGAGTTCGTCTCCTCTCCTGGTTTGATGTGATTTTTTTTTTTTTTATGTAGACCTCTAACACAGGTATAATTGTGTCAGCAGTGCATCCTTGTGCTACAGCTTGGTTTGGAACTCACAGCAGTGTTTTCAAAGCCCTGAATGCTTTATCTTCTTTTGGCACGATCCTGCAGAAAATAGTATCTTTCTGTTAATGAGAAGGGTTAGAAATGTGCCACAGTGTGACTGTAAAATGCTGTGAAACTGTCACTGGGGCAGGCCCTGGGTCATGCTGGGTTTCTTTGTTTTGTTTTGAATTCTCTTTTCTTTTGAGTACTTTCTGACTTTGATCCATCGTTGTTCTGTTGTCTTTTCTTAAAACAAGATCCAGGCACTAGACTCTTTCAAGCAAAGCCAGGAAAGTGGTTCCCAACGGGAATATTTGTGTTCTGTTTAAACCTACTCACCCAGAACACAGTAAGCAGTATTTCTAGTCCAGTATTTCTTTCAGTTTTGAGAAGTTCACAGTAGGCTCATATCAGTGCTTCAGCATTGTCTTGAGAAAAAACAAAATAACTCCTCCCCGTGCAAACCCATAATGTATTTTTAAACGCATGAAATAGAGAAGGGAGAACTATTGAAGCGTGACATTCTTAAACAGCTCCATTCTGATCAGTCATACCTTGATGCTGAATTTAAGAAGAAATCACTCATCTTGGTTGTTAAACTGATGTGTTTCTTTCCTGCCAAGGACTTCTGCAACACTGCAGTTGTAAGCTGTTAATTTCAGTATGGCTTGCCCTTTTGTATTTGATCTCATCAGGAGAGAATTTTGCTAAATCAGGGAATTTCCCAAAAAGGGAAAAAAACCAAAGCACTGATTCCTTGTTTCCCCAACTTCTCTGCTCACTGTCCCTTCACTATTACTCTTTGCTGTCCACGATGCAGGACAATGTAGGGATGATATAACCCTTACTAGGGTTAAAAGATACTCCTGGTCTGTGAAGCATATAGCATATAACTGGAATTATAGTAGTATATAACTCTGGTTATATGCTACTATAATTCCAGAATAGCCTTTCAGACCCTCAGGAACATCAATCAGTCCCCCAGTTCTGCTTTCCTGGTGTGGAAGGTGGTTCAGCGCTGGATGAAGGAAGGAGATGGGTAGGAGGGTACCAGGCTATTCAGCGGGGGCTGAGTACCAGCTTTTGGAGTGGGGTCTGGAAGCGAAGGAATTGTGCAAGGTTAGCTGCTGGGGAGTGATGTGTGGCAGTGATGCCAGAGCAGGTGCCAAGGCAGCTGCTGATGTTGCAGGGAGCCAGACACCCCTTAGCAATCTTCTTGCATCCCTATGTAGTCAGAAAGCATTTGGATGAGTCTCACAAAAAAGAGGAGCCCTGAGAGGCCTGAAGTTACTTTTAGATGCATCTGGGAGTTTTTGCCGTCAAATTCAGAATTGGTTAGTTACAGGTATGAGCCCAACTCTTCCCTCCAGTGGCTTGTACCACTGCCATGTTTTCTGCTTGGTCCACCTTAACAGGACACCAGTGTCTTGGCATTGGCACTGTCAGGGAATAAAACCAGTGAAACAAATTCACCCTACCTTTTTATTTTCACAAACCTAGCGTAAGTGAAGAGTGAATCAAAGCTTACAGTTACATTATGGTCTAATCCCCTGATGGTTGAGGTAATGGCAGGACTTTTTCTGACAGACTAAGGGTTTCAGTGTTTATTTCTATGTTGCTATAAAGTGTTCTCCAAGTGCCCTTGAGGGTAGTCACCTGTATATATGTAACCTCCTAGGAGCTGGGCTTAAGGAGATTATTTAGCTTGTCTTGGAAAAGATTTCAGTGCACTTCTAGTTTCTATCACCTTGCAGAGGACACTTGGCAGAAGAATGAACAGACATGGTATTTCCTGCCACATCCAGTGTGTCATCTGGTGTGTCAGGGTAGGGATGGTGGTGATGATAGTGAAAAGAAACAGCTTGCAGTCTTTTCTTTTGGGGTTGTAACCGTACAGGCTAAAATGTCTTTTGTAACAGGGAGCTAGGGATTTGTGAGAGTGGCACAGTAAGAGCAGTATGATCACTGGGTACTAAACGGTCATATATTTTTCTGTGAAATACGGAGCAGACTCAAGAGCACTCTAGAAGTAAATATGAAGCAAGTTGTACTAGAAATATTTTCATAAAGTAATCCCATTGGATTTTCTCTTGCTGATGATTTTTGAGGAGGGGGACCAAAGGAGACACTTCCTCAGTATCCTAGATGTGTTGAATGGAACTTACCTGCTGTGAAGCCAAATATTCAATATATGCCCTAATGATGCTTTAATTTCAGTGTAATGACTGTGCAATACTTATGGTAGCTTGAGTAGGTAACCCAAAGGAACCTCTGTAATGATTTCCTCGTGATTAACTCATTTGTCATTAACTGTGGTATGGAATTAATGCGGATTGAGAATTGCCTTGCAATTTACCAAAACGCAAGATGGAAAATAGCTAGCGAGCCACCTGACAAGGAAGATCTATCACTGCATGAGAATTAAAATCAGCAAAGCAAATGACATGACTTGATATAGCTGCTGACCTAATGTTCCTTCAAGCGTCTGAGAAGCATGATAATTCCAGTGCAAACACAAGTGTGTGTGTGAGTGTGTGTGTGTGTGTGTGTATGCACCTACATTATGCAGAGTTTTAAATCACCCCTCCCACATTTTACACACACTTGAGTAGTTAACTCGCTGGCAGCAGAGTTTTCTGAGCGCTCTTTGCCATGACAGCTGTTTGGAAACCGGCTCTGTGACAGGGATGAAACAGCCGGATTCTGGCAGGTTGGCAGCAGGACCTGGCAACAAAAATGAGCTAACAAAGGGGAATGACCATGTCAGCTCGGAGGGTCCCACGCGCTTAAACCCCACTGTTGCGCTGTAGTTAACGCTTGGTGCTGCGTTGTCTGCTAGCTGAGGCATGGGGAAAGTGCTCTTTACGTTTTAAAAGCAGGCAGAGGCACAAAGTTGGTCATGTTTGGACACATAGCAGTTGTAAGCAGTTGGTCTGATGTGGTTTAAGCTTATTATGTTTGTTTTAGTTTCACTGATGTTTTGTCCTTTTTCTTTTGACTTTATTACGGTATCTAGCCCATGGCTTGTCTTTGGACACTTGGACTTGCAGCATCTTGGGGCAAAAACTGCTCTTTCTCATTGGTATTTACAGTCCCTGGTGGATTGAGGCTTCCATCACCTCTTGAGGACATATTTAAAACTGGTGCAGTTGGAAATCTTTATTAATAACCAGCTTCTGTAGTGCTAAAGTATATTTTTCTCATTTTTATGCTACTTTGTGCACGTCCTTTATGAATATACTTCCGCTGAAAACGACAGGATCTTTTTCTAAACTCAGACATACCTTTGGAGGCTCAAGGATGTGAGGAAATTATAACTAAGCAAAAATAGAACTTCCATGGATGTGCAGACAGTCTGCAAGCATAATCACCTGATGGGATACAGGGGAGAAAAGAAGTCTCAGGCAGCTTGCAAAGTGGAACTGTTCATACTCCCATGTTTCAGTTGAACCCCATCCCCCATTCTACAGTGATTTTCATTTGAAAGTGTGATTTCACTTGAGTCTGAAAGTGATATAAATCAGAAAATAGGCATGTCATGTCTCAGTTTGACCAGTCTTTTATATTGCACAAGAGAATGACATAGGCTTTCATATCCCAATAATCCTGTTCAGGAAGTGAGGAAGAGTAGGAGAAATCACCAGGCTGGAGGGAGTTTGGGAAAGCACAAAGTGACCGCCTTGGCTTTTCATTTCCTTAATAAACATGAAGACTGAATATCTGGGCTTGGGATGCTTCAGGAAAAGCAACAACTCAATTTAAAAAAAAAAAAGAGAAACCTAAGCCGCGCTAATGTGGAAATCTGTCTGCTCTGCAGCCATCCTGTGGATCCCAGGAAAAGAGCCTTTGACTGTTGTGCCCTAAATGGGAATAGCAGTGGTAACAGTAGGCTGTAGTGAATGGTAGTGAAAAATAAGCTTCTGATTGGCAAACAGTTTTCTGGATTGTATTTGTATATTGCCTTTGGCATAATTTCCCATTGTTGCGTTGCTTGAGGAGCAGCGGTAGTATTCATGCACATAAGGTTTCCTTGTCTGTCTGTCATGAACCCCCATCTTTTTCATAGTGATACTGGAAGGGATAAAGTACAGATGCCTAATACGCTATTTAACTTGTATTTGATTTAATTAGAAGAATCCACTGGAATTTCTATTTTGCAGGAAATTCTTCTAAAAGAGCTAAACCTTTAAGAAACAAGCACTCCGCAGAAGGGATAAAATTATTTAGGAATAAGATAATTTGATCAGTTTCAATAGGAAGCTGCAAACCCAAAACTAATGTTCTTGGCTCAGCCCTTGTCTACTAATTCTCCCAGAACATTTGCTCCCTGTCATCTCTAGCGGGAGTCAGGCTGTCTTGGGAGCTGGGACCTCCAGCACAGGGAACTTCTCGAGACAGCGACCTGCAAGATGCCTCTGTGGCAGGGCTTTCCTGGAACTACAGTCCCTACAGCCATCAGGATTCATGATGTGGAGGCAGTCCAGGTGGCAGGACTGCCTGGAGACACTGCAAGCTTTGTTCCTTTTCAGGTCATCAGCCAAGCTGGCAGGAAACCTGACAGGCTTTGGTAGGATCTGCTCTTGCAGCCAAGTCATATATTGATCACTGTGCTGTTGTCTGGTCCGATGTTTTGTTATATTTTGACCATAAATTCTACTTTGGGACCTCAAAACCTTTCCAAGATGATGTTCACTTAAATATGGAAGTTTCTACAAAGTTTTCCGGTTTCAGTGAATAGGCATCGTGCCCAAATCCCTACACACTCCTTTTTATCTGATCCTTAGCATGGACTGCTGCATGACCATCAGCTATGGTTCTCCACAGGGAGATGCCAGTTCTAGAAAGTCCCTTTTGATCTATTTGGAAAAAAGCTGGGTCTTAGGCTCTGCATACAGACTTACATCTGTCTGACATCAAAATACTGGTCCTTCATGGTCAGGCCGAGGCATGGCTTCTTTGTATTCTACATTAAGATTTCATACAAAAGTTAACCCTCATTTTTTCTCATTTAAATTTCATAGCCACTTTTTCCTCCCCTCTTCTCTGTACTTATGATGTTAGTCTCCTTTAATTTTTTCCTTTTTAAAACATGAAACTACTTCTATTTGAAATTCCACTTTACCTGCATATACAACATCCAAGACATGGATTTCAGGAAACTCATAGATTTGTTTATTTATTTGTTTGTTTTCATGAATGCTAATAACATTTTAGAGTTGTTATAGTAGTCTAGCAGTTTGGGGGTTTGCCCAAAGAAATATGAGGTAGTTTCCTTTCTTTCAATAGTCTTTATAGAAGTCTCCAAAAGGAAACCATTTATGATGCTTAGTAATGCCGGGATGGTTTGCCAGAATGGATGTTGGAAATTGATTTTATTGATTAAGTGGAGGAGTGGAGGTGAGAAATGCCCAACTAACATTTAACTAGAGCTTTTACTGCAAAAAAAAGGTGATTGGCAACACGTTTTAAACAAACTTCAGAAAGATTACATCAGTGATGAATATTTGACAGAGAAAATGATTGTTTCACTGAACAAGATGTGATTCTTTAGTCTTTGCTATGCCAGAGAGAATGTTAAGATATTGTAATTGTAATTTGTTGTGGCAGCTATATTTAAAATCCATTCCTACTTGCTTCTGAATCTTTACCTATGCACACTTTGTAGTGAGTCATCAGTATTCTGGGTACTTTTTTGTTACTGTATGTAGAGAATAGAGAATGATACACCAAAGATATAAACACAGGTCTTGTTTTTTTGTTGATTGTTATATTCCCTTGAAATCATTGCTTGCTGTCCTTTAAACCACATGCACATTTTACCAGGATTGAGATTTACTTTCTTGCCAATACGGCCTGTAAAAATTTGAATGTGCAGTTTCACAAACTAGCTTTTAATTGGGCAGATGAACTTTATGTATCTTCTTTCAGTGGTTTGTTTAGGTGTGCTCTGCAATCTCTGTAGAGCTTCTTTAACTGATAACTGAGCCTGTTCCTCTTGCAGGTTTTTCTTTCTTATTATACCTTCTGAGCAGTGCAGTAGGATACAAAAGCTTGTGCTGCAGCTTCTCCTGCCAGACTTAAAAGAACACACACAACTGATATGCTCCTTGGAAAAATGACCAGGTGTGGTGAAGTTCCCTCTGACACAGTTTGTATTCACAGACTTAGTGCCCCTGGACTCAAGAGAACATCCCTCTGTGAGCCACCCTGCCAGCAGCTTCAGGCTGCTGAGAGTCTTGGGCTGCCTTGGGAATGCTGAAATAACCTTTAGAGTGCCCCACAATGTGCCCAGAAATACTTACACCTAGTAAGTAGCTTTTTACTGATTTGACAAATCTCCTGCTTTGAAGAGAACTCTCACACTTCTAGTTCCTACTCCATCTTCCTTCCTGTGGCACCTGTATTTCAGATTTTAGCAGTACTGTAGCCTCCCTCCTGTCCTAGGAATAGATTTTCCCTATCAGACTTTCCTACACTGCCAGGCTGCTGCTGCTGTTTATTTTACCAGATTTGCCTGGTACACAGAATCCCAGAGTTGAGGAGAGGCAGATGCCACAAGGTGAAATGCACTAAATGTGTCACTGCTACTTAACACTTCTACTGCTGATGTCCATAGGGTCCCAGGGCACACATTTACTTGGAAAGATGGAGAGTTTGGTCTCTTCTCACAGGTCACACCACCTTTAATGTCTCACTTACTGAGCCAATGATACTGGTCAAAATATGTGATGATGGACTTGGTTAAAAAGTACTAAATACCACCAGAAGGGTCTGCAAGATCATAGAATCATAGAATCATAGAATGTCTTAGGTTGGAAGGGGCCTTTTAAGGTTATCTAGTCCAACATCTGTAGTAAGCAGGGACATCCTCACTAGATCAGGTTGCTCAGAGCTTCATGAAGTTTGACCTTGAATGTCTCCAGTGATGGGGCTTCAGATAACATCCAGAACATAACTGAAGCAGCTCTTTGTCATCTTGCCTTGCATGCTGGGCATGAAACACATTTCAAGGGTCACGTGGTCTGGAAAGGTAACTTCACAATGTGCTCTGAGTGGTCCCAAGCATACCAAGTGGAAGACTGTGACTGCTGTGAATATGCACAGTCTATGCCATGAAGTGTCAGTGTTGTGCCCATTTGAGAAACCTTGCACCAAGTCTAAAACCCACTAGTCAGTGAAAACATTTTCATGCCACTTCAGTTGATACTGGATCAGGCTTTTGGGAACTATATTTTTAAATTAATTATCTTGTTGAAAATTTGAAAAGGTCTAAGATTATATTGTAGGAATTGCTGCTTGTTCTATGAAAAAGTTATGTAATTTTTTTCACTTTAAGGCCAAATATGTAATGTAATTTGAACAGAGCACAGCGTGTGATCTGGTAATATCTCTGCTCCTTTGATTACACAGCCTGACCTTGCTGTCCTCATGCATCCAGAACTTCCATGACATCAGTGGGAATTTCATGTAAGAGACCTCAGAAAACAAGAATATTGTTGAAGACTAGTTCTTGCTCATGTGCTTTTTTCTCCTTTACTCTCAGATTTTTCCATGTCTGTCTTTCCTTCTTAGATCTCTCCTAATGTTATCTGGGCATCACTCAAGGTTCTTATCAAAGGATGTTAATAATTTTCTACTCGGGCAGAAAATTCCTTCTCTGACATCTTTTCCCTCTGCCTTAGGTTATGAAACGTCCCTTTGTTCATTGTTAATAATGAATTCTATCCCATCAGGTCAAACATTCCTCCTTATCACTGCAAACAACAATAATTCATGAAACCAAATTAAATTACTCAGTTTTAAAGATACCAGCAGTGTCAGCCACAAGGTGAAATGAAATGAAAATGTGCCGGTTTATATAGCATTTTGTATTTTTCTCCCAGTCGTTGCAAACTGAAGGGAGGTACGCATGTCAGAAGGATGCAGAGGGTGCTGAATGTAGGAGCGGTGTCTTTTGGAATAGGTGCCTTCAGCTTTTAGAGTTAAGAGCATATGGAGCAGGCTGAGGACACTTGGAAGGCAGAGCTGAAAGTGCCAAAGAAACTGAAAGCAAAGTTGCTTCCGTTATCAGCAGGAGTGACACCTGGTGCTTCCTCTATAAAATTAAAGCTTCTTCAAATCTGTTCAAGTTGTTCAGAGATTCAGACACTGTAGAAGCTGAGTGGCACCCTATTTTCTGGAAATGCACAGGTAATATCCTTGTGCTTATGATTTTCATGTTTTGTGCTAAGGTTACTGTGAAATGGCAGAGGTATATTCCCACTGATGATACTTCTCATTTTACAGTGAGTGTTCATGGCTGCAACAGCAGAAGCTATTCTCAGTTCACAGCAGTTTTCTCTAAGCAGAGACTTGTAAAAAATGACTTTTTTGGGGGTCTGTACCTTTTCTTTAATGGTGAAAGGCATGAAGGGACTGAAAGATGCATGCTTCCGGTGCCTTGTACTCATGCATTGTGGTATGGATGCCTCAGGTAACTTTTCACATGGACTTTCCGAGCCTGAAAAGTGAGAGGCAAGATGGGGCTGGTCAGTGAGACAGCAGTTTATTGACCGATTGCAGCTGTAGCACCTATGTAAAGAATCGAAGGAGGGGTTGTGATGCTGTATTTTAGGGCAGGCGTATGCTATTTGATGGGGCTCAGAGTTCCATGGGCTCTTGGGGCACCAGGATGGGACAGGTTGTAGCAGAACGTCGTGCTTTAAAAACCAACAGCTTAAGAGCTCTGAACATGACAGCATAACTCGTTCTTCCTGCAGGTACTTGGCTGCACACATACAACAGTATGGGTGAGGCAAGGCCGAAGGACTGTCATGCGACAGTACTCACTATAGTTCCCTCAGATGCCCAGTCAAACTCCCCGAGCCACATGCATTGCGTTCCTTACGGGGAGAAGGGATAGAAAACCACAAATCTGAGCGTAAATTTCCTGGAAGATATGTACCCACGTATAGAGCTATGCTTCAGAGCAGGGGCTAGAGAGAAGGTACTACCAAGTACCAAGCCCAGTATGCTTTTCCTGTGGATCAGATCATATCCATGAAATGGAGAACACCCATCATCACAGAATCACAAGGTTGGAAAAGACCACTAAGGTCATCAAGTCCAATCATTACATTCGTGGTAATGGAAGCAAATAGTAATTTACAATTACACTCCTGTTCTGAATAAATAAATACTTAGTCATGGGGGTATTTTTTTGCAGTCATTTGATTGCTTCAGGAGGAATTTTCTTAACAGTAACATAATCTTCCATAGACTTCCATAGATTATGATTGATATATTAGTTTCTGTGATTATGTATACCATGTCTGCTACAACTAGCTCCCTATTCTTTTTTTTCTCTTTTAACTTCTGGAAAATAATTATCTTGTTGCCAGTATGTGATCTCTGTATACTGCGATGGCCCTCAGGACTAGCCTTCAGGACTCTTATTGACATCCCCACATGAACATATAGTTTCATACTATTTTCATGTGAAATTTTGGTGTCAGTTATTTGTCTAGGGTACTTCCAGCCATTGATATGTAAATTTTATTTGTGAAACATTTGTCCTTCATCTCTCAGCTGCAGTTAAATAACATTGATCATTTGAAATGACTATGTTTTCCTCCCCTAGTTTGTCAACAAAGAGCTGCCATGCCGTAGAGAGTTAAACAATCTTTGTGCTGCCTTTCAAAACTTCATTATTAACATAGTTAAATTGTCTTTCTTGATGGGTTATTATTCTTTTCAGATGTAGATCTGAACAGAAACTGGAAGGAATATAGTCTAGCTCTCACACTGATTTTCTTCTTGAATACTTCATACTCTATAAAAACGAACACTGATGTTCTTTGTGGTGTTCCTACAAGGGAATAAGTACAATTGGGTCATCCAAGAGCAGTAGATGGACCATGACATTACCTATTCAAACAGTAGCCTGTGTGTATTTGCCAGCAAATCCTCTCTGTGCACAAAAAACCTACTGTTTTAGAAGTTACACAAGAGGTTTTGTCTTCAGATTTTGTTTAAAAGTTTCCTTGAGAACATTAATTTATTTGTATGGATATTTATCAAAAAGCCCAATGAGATACAAGAAATCAATTATAGACACGCTCATTGTTAGGAGAATGAGTTATTAACTTAACATACTAATCACCAGGAATATTCCACAAGTGCCTTTCTTGGTGTACAGCCACGCAGTGAGTGACTATAACAACTAAGAGGCAGGGCAACGTCCCTTACCAGGGAGGAGCTGCCTCCTTTTTTTGGCTAAAAGTTATAGTAGGATGAGAAGAAAAATACAACTCTACCAAAAGATCAGAGTGGAGCCTTCATGGTCACAGAAACACAGAATGTTAGGAGTTGCAAGGGACCTTGAAAGATCATATAGTCCAACCCCCCCTGCCCAAGCAGGATCACCTAGATTAAATCACACAGGAACGTGTCCAGATTGGTCTTGAATGTCTTCAGAGAAGGAGACTCCACAACCTCTCCGGGCAGCCTGTCCCAGTGCTCTGTCACCCTCTCGGTGAAGTAGTGTTTCCTTACATTCACATGGAACTTCCTGCATTCCAGCTTGGACCCATTACCCCTTGTCCTGTCACTGGCCAACACTGAGAAGAGCATGGATCCATCCTCCTGACATGTTGGGGGATGGCTAGCAGTACAAGGCCACGATGCTGCAAGTATCTCTGGCCTGAAGCGAAGTGCTGAGTGAGCGGAACAGCATGTATGTTATCAGGTCAGCGTGACCTTGTGGCTGAACACTAGATGAAAACAGGAGGCTGAACACCTGGGCCTGGACCCTCGGATAGGTTGTAATCAAACCATAACAGAAGATACTAACCTATGTAATGCCTAACCAATCACTACTTGCAAAACCAAGATGTTATCCAATCCTGTATGATTACGCTTAAGAACAAACCTATATAAATGAACTACTAACTAGCAATAAATCGGAACAGATACGATAACTCTATGAGTAAATGTCTCTGATTCTGGCTCACCGCGACACTGACACTCGCCCTTTACATATTTATAAACACTAATGAGATCATCCCTCAGTGTCCTCTTCTCCAAGCTAAAGAGACCCAGCTCCCTCAGCCTGTCCTCATAAGGAAGGTGTCCCGCTCCCTTCATCATCTTGGTGGCCCTGCGCTGGACTCTCTCAAGGAATTGTATGTCCTTTGGAACTGAGGGGCTCAGAACTGGACACAATACTCCAGGTGAGGTCTCACCAGGGCAGAGTAGAGGAGGAGGAGGACCTCTCTTGACCTACTAGCCAACCCCCTCCTAATACACCCCAGGATGCCATTGGCCTTCTTGGCCATGAGGGCACATTGCTGGCTAATGGTCATCCTGCTATCTACCCGGACCCCCAGATCCCTCTCACCCACACTGTTCTCCAACCCACCAGTCCCCAACCTATACTGGTACTTGAGGTTGTTTCTTCCCAGATGCAATACCCTACACTTACCCTGGTTAAATCTCATTCAGTTTCTCCCTGCCCAGCTCTTCAGCCTGTCTAAATCTTGTTGAATGGCAGCACAACCTTCTGGTGTGTCAGTCACCCCTCCAACTTTGTGTCATCAGCAAACTTGCTGACTGTGCACTCTATTCCGTCATCCAGGTCACCAATGAATACATTGAACAATACTGGTCCCAGTACCGACGCTTGAGGGACTCCACTAGTTACAGGCCTCCAAGTAGACTCTGTCCCATTGATCACATCTCTGGCTTCTTCCCTTCAACCAGTTCTCAATCCACCTCACTACCCTCCAGGCCACACTTCCTCAGTTTGCCCACCAGGATGCTGTGGGAGACAGTGTCAAACTCCTCAGTGAGGTCAAGGTCAGGGATTCTGGAAGACTTTTTAAAAGAGATGTTTTACAAAATGAAGTTTGGGCAAGAAAAAGTCCATTACTGTGTGTAAGGGAATATCATGCAAATTGTTGAAGTGCAGGTGTAATGTCAGGCAGAAGTATCTGCATTTCACCTGCTATCGAACCTCTGGTCTTCAAATTTTCATTGGAATATAAAAAATGAAAAGTTTTCAGCCAGGTTAGTCACTGTTGTTGCAGTTTCCCACCCATAGTACTCCTGTCCAGTCCATCTCAGCCTCATTTCAGCCAGGCACAGCTCTGTCCCTCTTTACCCACCAAGGCTTGTCATGGTCGCTTGGCCTTGCCTTCTCCTGTGTTTCAGGCGATGGTTGCCTTTAGGAGTTATCTGATAACAAGGAGGAATCTTGCTTCTATGTTTTAGAGCAAGATTCCTATGGAACATTATCAGCAGGGACTGATAAGCTATCACCTGCCTGCAATACAGAGAACAGGACTGTGAGCCAACGGCCTGCAGATCTCTGCTTTACCTCCCAGCCTGCCCTGATGGTGCTGCTGCTCTGTTGTGGGACCTGGTGGGTGGGCTGAGCTCAGAGCTCCTGTCGCCAGCTCTGCTCCCTGCAGGGCAGCTGCCCCAGCCTGTGAGTCACAGGGAGGCGGCCAACTGGAGCTGGACTGATGGATGTGCTTGTGAGAGCCCTACAGCTGTAAGCCAGCTGGCCACCCTTCTCTCTCGTTTCTCTGCCCTTGATGTGTTTGGAGCAGCTGGTGGGAGCGCAGGGCGAACAGCTGCAGGTTTGCCTTTCTCTTCCGTTCTGACCAGCTTAGGGTGTATTCATCAGAATGGGACTGGAGGGAGTGCACCTCTCACCTTCACTCCTGTGATAGCGTCCTACTCACCCCCCTTGGTGTTCCCCAGCACCATTTCTTGGCATTCAGACCATAAGATAGGAAAAAAAAAGTGTTGTCAAGTCCCTAGGACGTGATCTTATGAAGAAGTACCAGACAAACTGTCTCAAACCAGAGAGTAACTAAAAAAAAAACCCCAGCATTTCTTATTTAAAACCTGGACTTTAAAAAAGGCACTTTTGGGAGGAAATAAATTCTTTGTCCACTTTGTACCTCTGTGAGGATAGGGAAGAATCTCAGGAAAGAAAAATAAAGCAGCTGCGAAGGGGATGGTAGTTTCCAATTATTTATCTTTAACAGTGGGCTATGGATTAGGTGCTGCAGAAGAGTAGCCAGTAACTCAGCTTTTAACAGCTAAAATAATTAGAGTGCACCTTGCTCCCTTCATGTATCAAGGAGAGTGTTTCTGAACTACTCAGTCTGTTTTGCACTCATCATTGTTTGAGACATCTCAGAGAACATCTTGGTGAGCTGCAGGGCTCTCTGTTTACAGGTGGAGGATTGCCGGGAAGCCAGGGGCTGCCAGCTCATCTGAGAAATAATGTGAGGCAGATAACAGACAGCTATGGCTTGTAGTGGAATGTTTGCTTATTCTGGTAACCTAGATGCTCGCTACAGAATCCTTTTAGCTCCTGTACTAAGATCAGCATCGTTTTAACTAATGTAAAGTGCTTTGATATTGGCCTACCTTGAAATCACTTGTAGTTTAAGGTAATTGCAAATACAACTATGTGTTTACAGCATACAAAGTGGATTATAGTTTCAGATATCTGCACAAAAAAGGAAACAATAAGAAAGGAAAATAACAGCAAAAGCAAAAATAACTATTAATCAGTTGCTGAAAAGTTGAAATCTGAAAAACCTCTTTCTATCCAGCTGGCTTGCTGCAGGAGATTTCCTGAGCTGTGTGGTCAAGGGCACTATTTATTTGCCTGATGTGTCTCAGATAGTATTCATTGATTTGCCCCACTTCCTGGTGAGGAATACCACCTTTTAGTGCTGATATATTTTTTTTTCTTGAGTTTTGCAGGGGTCCCAGTCACTTTTATACTTCTTTGGAATATGTTAATATGTCACTTATCCAGGACGCAGTTCTGAACCCTCCTGATACACAGTGGCTGTTTGGCACATCAGGATCTGTCTACTTTAATCCATAGGTCTATTATCAGCAGCTTAACTCAGTGGGGAGAATATTCCTACCAGCCTTGTCACCCCCAGTGTCACTATGAAATATCTGCATCTACTAAGTCATATTTTTCTGTCACTCTTCAAACTGATTAACATGTATCATGCCAACATTTAAGCATGATTTTTGCACACAGTTCATTACCAGTTGTTGATGTTAAACCAGTCTAGAATGAGAATACCTATGGGTTAACTGATGTCCTGAGTTAATATTGGTGACTCTGATTACTCAGTCTTTAGCCTGAGCCAACTTTGAGGTATTCAAACTGTGGTTATGCATTTTATACTGAACCACAGAAAAGCAGCTATAAGTTGTCTTTTCTATTATGTATAGTATCCTAAACGAAAGGAAAAAGAAGCCAGAGGCGCACACACACATACAAAAAATCTTAATATCACAAAGCTTTGAACTTTTCCATGTTATTATTGGTATGTCTGTGTGCTAAGATTTTATCGCTTTTTTCATACATTAAAGTCCATTTTTAAAATATGCTTCTGATGATTAAATGCATCCTAATATGAAACTGTCTATATCAAACATTCTAGATATGTGTTAGTTTCAGAAACTATAATTAGGCTCAGCAAATGCCAATATATTTTAGCAGATGTGATGATTTTTCTTCCTAAAACATTAGGAACTGGATCCAGAAAACCTATTTTAATGCAACATTTGATTTACATAGGTGGAAGACTCAGAAGGACTGTCAGTAAAAAGTGCTGAGCCCTATCCACTCGTGACTTCATCCAAGGCCCTAGGATCAGACCTAGAGTTGGTGAGAAAAATCCCACTTACTTCTGTAGTCAAATTATCATTGCCTATTGCTATGTTGTCCTTGAATTTGACCAAAAAATTTATGTTGGCAATGCTAAGAAGTTTCGAAATGACAAAGATATTGAGAAATGGATAAATACATAGTCTCCAGTTAACACCAAGTTCAACAGAAACACTGAAAAGATGTTAAGCAAATTAGTCTTGGTGTGCTATGCATAATTGCTAATTCTTTTTTTCCAAGATAGCTAATTTATGTCATTTTCCAGTAATCTTAGGTCATTCACTTCAAAGGGTTTAGCTTTGCTCCCTTTGAAGGCGATGACAGAACCCCTACTGATTTTGAGGTTAAAAATCTAAGAATTCTGAAAGATGGTTTATAGTCAGCGCCACTTGTGTGGCTTTTGCTTCTAAGAATTTACAGCACTGTGTGGCAATCCCTGGCCATTTCGGCACAGTGTATTTTGTCTAAAGGGGAAAGGAAAGAACTTCTCATGCAGTTTGCCCTGTGCCAGGCTGGCAAGGTGATGAATGCTTCTTTTCTTTCTCAAGAAAAACTGAAAAAGGAACTGAACTGAAAGGGAAAAAAAAGCAACAACCAAAACCCAACCCTTACAAATTGGTTGAAATGACGTGTTATACCCCCCTGGATAATTCTTCTTTATAGACATGCTTTACCCCATTATGTTTGTGCATTTCTTTTTTTTTTTTTTTGTTACCTTCTCAGATGTCCCTTGCTATTTGAAATAAAAAGTAATTACTATTGTATTTCCAAGAAAAGAATATTAGAATAGTAACTACTTTTCTAATACAGTGTTTGATTGAAAGAAGTAAGTGTTCATTTGAGAGCAAAGAAGTGAATCTTCTGTTTGTTATGAACAGAGAGCCATTCCAGTAAGAAAAGAAATGCATTAATCTGCAAGAATAGGTTCCACAGGTTTTCATATCATTGGGGAATGAAATATAACATGAAGTGCATTATTGTATAATAGAAAAACTGTGTCCCAGGTATCTGAATTTTCACTATATTTAGGTAGTATGCTGACAATTATTGCTGCTCTTGTGGTTTGTGTAGTAACTGCACAAAGCTGCTTGTTTATGTGTAAATCAGCTGCTCATTGAATTAAGAAATTTTATCTTTGTTTTTACTGTTTGCACAAAACTCAGATATTTGACCTGAATATTTTATTTATTTCTGTTTGGAGGAACTAATTATCAAGGCCTCTTGCATTTATCAATTAATTGTCAACCTTCTCCACACCAGTTCTTAGTCTGTGTTTGGGAAATCCTCCCTTTTTCTGTTCTTAATGGTATCTCAGCCGTGACCTGTCCACTGCCCACATGGGAGAGGTTCTTTCCCACCATCTTCCTGTCTGCCTTTGTTTATAGACTCCCTGACTGCCCTTAATTTGACCTCAGATAATTTTATTAAAATTATATTGTCTTAATGCTTTCTCAGTGTTGTTTGGACTTCCCTATAAATTGTTGTCTTTAATAGTCATCTTACCATTACTCTATTTTTTAGCTTATTTATATACCTCTCTCATTATCCCCTCCCCCCAATGGCTGCCTAATTCTTGTCAGCTCCTTATTTATTCTCTGCTAATCTGAGAATGAGATGTAATTCTATTATATTCATGCTGAGTGCAGTAAATTCTGTATCACTTTCTTGTACGCTGAGTTTATTTACTTGTTCATGTCATCTTCAAGCTCTATCATGGTATGTTATGTCAAAAGTTCTTATCATCATACCCTTTGATTTGATTATCATTCTCATCAGTTCAGGCTCTCACCTGGTCATTGTGCCAGAACAATGAGTTCCTTAAGCATTGATGCAGACAAATTCAAAAGAGGAAACAAATAAATGCAGCCATTGGAGACTGGAGAAGGTGTGCTATCAGAGGGACCATCCTAGCTTTGTATTGCTACACCGTGTATATTTGACAGCACTGTCTATTTATTAAAAGTGGCATTTATTTTTCCATGCCTGGCACCCCTTCCCTAAGTCTCATTTCTGCTCTGTGATCCACTCATAAGAAAAAATTTGGACCCAGTTCTGCTTATGATACTAACATGTCTTGATAGTTTCTTTTCAGTCTCATATGGGCTTTTCATATAAAAAGTCTGAAGCTCCTCTGTGTAACATCCTTACACCAAAACTAGTAAGAAATCTGATTTTAAAAACCATATGCACAGATTGTAATGAAGACATTTTTATCGAGTCACTACCACTGCCAGAGATAGGACTAGCCTATATGTGTCAGTTGGAATTCCTTTCTTGCATTTGGCTTTGTTATTACTCTGTGCTGGGCTCTCCCACCACAAGCGATAGCTTCTTCATCTCATCCAGTTAGAGAACTGCTAGGGAAGTCTACAGACAGCCTAAAAATGGTCATTTTGGGTGTGGGAGGAAGCAAGTAGTATTCTCAAATGGCATATAAGTTCTGCTGGTGATTTTGCAAAGTTCATCAACACATGGGGATAATATCCTGTGATTTTAATCTACTGTTGCCAACCATTAAAGTAACTACAGATTAGTTCACCCACATGCTCAGTTACAACAGCAAATGGAGAAGATTTTATTCACTTTTTCTGAATGGTTTTGATCCAGTTGTAGTTGAATGACAGGAAGATAAAGTACCTCTTGGAAAATCAGGGTCCTTCCAATATAATTGGAAAGGAGGAAATTGTGCAAAGGTTGGAGGAAAAGAAGAGGAAAAGTTGTCAGGTTCTCTGGGGATTAACTGCACTCTGAGTGATTGGATTTGGTTTGTTGCTTCTATCTATGGAGCCAACCTTGCATCCATCTCACAGGCCAGTTCATCTGAAAATGTATTTGGATAAACTGCTGTGTTTTGTTCTGCTGTGATGCATGTAGAGAAAATTAGTATATAGTCCTTCTTGCTAAGTATCTACATCTGCTATGGCTCATACTGAGTTTCCTGATGAGCCCACAACCACCAGATGTTATCTGAAGAGTGTCTTGGTGGCAGCTGGATATCATGGCCAAGGATTGATTGCTAAGCAGTATCACTTGTCAAAATATATGAGCAATGTTAATGTTACCCTGCATTCAATTTTTTTTTTTGTCTGCAGTTTTAAACCCATAAGTAATGCAATGAAATTGTAACATCTGAAGGATTATAGCAAGCTTTGTTGCACTGAGTGAAAATGGCATAAATGGGGACCTTCTGTCATAATTTAAAACCCAGTAGTTATGGTGTTTTTATCATCATTCAAATTGCTTTCATACAGTTCTGCATTTCTCTATCAAATCTTACAGTTACATGTGAGTGATGAAATGTTAAGATGATAAAAATATTAGATATTCAGTTGTTTGCAACACCGAACAGTAACAAAATATTTACATGACATTGAATACAATACAACATGCCAGGTTTTGGCAGCAAGACATTATTTTTAAGCAGTGTTTTTGTTTGCTAGGTTATTGCAGGAAACACTTCATAGGTACTATGCCTAAGACAAGGTTTCAGCACTGGAAATTGAGATGTGGAAGCAGTGTCTACTCTGAGATGGCAATCCATAAATGTGTATCTTAAGACAAATCGCTATCCTAGCGAGAACTGACTAGTTCCAAGATTCTACTTTAAAAATCGATAATTTCATTGAATGCTGTTTTTGTACATAGCATGAAAGTGGCTGTGGGAAGAGGTGGCAAGGAATTTTTCTAGAAGGGCTAAATGTATCTTGCTTTCTGATCTTTATTCACTTTTGCTAAGGTAAACAAAATCAAATACATTAAGTGTTTTAACACAAAATCACAGAATAGTCTGGTTGGAAGGGACCCCAGGGATCATTGAATTCAACCCCCCCAGCCACAGGCAGGGCCACCAACCTGCAGGCCTGGATCTAGACAAGGTTGCCCAGGGCCACATCCAAGCTGGCCTTGAACACCTTCAGGGTTGGGGCATCCACCACCTCTCTGGGCAGCCCATTGCAGCACCTCACCACTCTTTCCATGAAGAACTTCCCCCTGATACCCAACCTAAACCTTCCCTCCTCTAGCCTCAATCCCTTCCCCCTTGTCCTACCACTATCTACCCTTTATCACCAGGTTTATTCTCAGTCTTTGTCTCCCAGTCCAAGTACACTTGTGCTTCCTTGTAGACTTAAACATTGGAGTAGTCTTCTTGAAACCAGTGGAGCTGAGAGTGAAAACCTGCCTATGACTCGTAATGTTCAGAGAAAGACATTCTGCAATGCACTCAGAGCTTGCCAGATACACTTCCAGAGTTTACATGGTTGGATTTGAAGTGTCTTTCATATCATCTGGCTTTTTCTTCAGAATTCCTTTTTATTGATGGAGTTCAGTCAGAAGAAAATACTTAACACAACTAACATCCCTTTTCTTGTGAATAATTGTGCAGTTTGCTTTATAAAATCACTGATGGCAAACAATCCCCTCCTTTGGACTCCACCCAGGATCCTAAATCTGACTTTATGTTCTCACACCTGAAATCTTTGCTTACGATATGGATATCCACCACCATGAGTACCACAATTTCTTCTCCATCTGTTCTTTCCTTACTTTCTAGCCTAGCAAAAGGTTCCAGCGGAAATCATGTGTCTTCCCTACAGGTGGACCAGATTTTTCCCTCTTCAATATTACTATTCTGACTTCCTTTTGCCTTAAGTTTAGATGTCACTGCTCCTCAAGGTCCATCCTGTCTGTGCACTAGTATTTATTCCTTGTTCTCATTTCTCCCATTTCCCATTTAATTCCCTTTAGCCTGCCTAGTGGTTTCATTTTCTGTGTTTCTTTAATGCTGCCCTTCAACATGTGTCAGAACATGCTGATGACAGCAATATATAATGCTGTTTGTTTTCCATTTAAACTTTCACTTCTTTTGCAAAGCCATTAGTGATAATTACCCATGTATTAAAACTAAATTAAAAATTCAAAAAGCACAGCATTCTAACATGTCATCAAAGGATGGGGCCTTGGGCAGCCTGGTCTAGTGAGAGGTGTCCCTGCCCATGGCAGGACGGTTGGAACTTGATGATCTTTAAGGTCCCTTCCAGCCCAGAACATTCTATGACTCTGTGATAGGCCTTTTCTCAGGTAGCCATCTGTTGGTGCCTGTCTTTCATCTACCAGCAGGCTGTCCTCCATACTTGAGCAAATAACCACACAGTTTTGGCACCTGGAATCCTGGAGAAGGGGAAAGGCCACAGTGCTCTGCTGCAGCTGGGTACATGCCACCCCACGGGCTTGCACAGTCCAAAGATCCAGCATAAAGGCACAATCCCAACTACAGCATAGCATCAGATGCTCCCTTGTCAGCCAGCTCCACGTGCTTCCCTGCTTGTGTGGACTAGTGCATGTTAGGAGGGAAGAAACTGGAGACGTGTTGGATGTATAGGTACACAGGACACTGTTCCCAGTTAGTGTTAGAGTTTTTTCTGTACCTTGACACTGTCTGTGAGGGACTGTGCTTCTCTTCTGTTCCTTGCAGGATGGAGCATGCAGTCTAACATATGACATAAACATTACCGAGTTCCACCATCCTAAATTTTCACTATGGCAATTCAGTAGATGAACTAATATTGCAGTCTTAAAGGAGACAAATCCAAATATTTTTTCTGCCATATTTTCTTTCAAGCCGAAATAAAAAAAATGTTTATTCTTTCTGTCTTTTATTTCTATATGCAAAATCAGAAACATCTTTTGTCCATTGCTCCTGTTCACCGCTGTCTACCGAGAGCTCTCCTGGTTTTAGCCAGCCTGGGTCGATGGCAGCGTGATGTTATTAGACACAGCAGTCTGTTGACCTGACAGTACCACCAGAGATGAACCTGTCAGGAATGTCTCCGCCAAAAAGTATTGCTCAAAGGGCTTTTTGTCAGATTGCTTGACACTTGCTCGTGAACTATGACTAACATTGCCTCTTAAAGCACCCTGTATGTTTATTTTATAAGCCATATGGCCCAAACTGGCCTAGTGTTATATAGGTGTGAAAGAAAGTCTGGATAAATGTAATTACTTAGGACTTTTGAGCTTTACAGTAAAAAGTTTCCATGGTAATTACTGTATTGCATTTTATATAATTTATCACTACCTTCTCTGGTTGTTTCTAGATGTTTTTTCTCTTTCTTCTAAAAACTGAAGATTTCAGGAAAAAGAAGTCACTTAAATATATAGTCCTGAAAAATCACTGTTGTGCATATTATACCTAAAACTAGATTTGAAATATGTGGCTGCTAGGAGCTGAGATATTTCAACTAAGGGTTTTGCTAATGGATCACTGGAAGCCTGTGGGAAAAAAAATATATATATATGATGTCACNGGGAACTTTGCAGAATAATTAATAAAAATGTTAGTTGGTAATCCTCACTAATGAGTTAGACCCCTAGTAGTCCCTTTAACACTTTGCACCTGTTACAAAGGGTATGTATACAAAAGAATAAATAAGAACCTTTGAGATGAATAAAAGGTTTAAATATGGCTGGGCTATCATTTTTCCTTTGGAAGAGCACTCACTCAGTGAAGTGCTGACTGTGATAAGCATGGCGCATGGTGTGCAAATGTGAATCTTCTCTGAGCATAGTTTTCTTAAATTATTAATATTTACTTTTTGTAAATCAGTATTTTTACTGTAGTCTGCTGTAGGTGTCTTGAAGAAGTAGTAACCGAATTCCTAGGTGAGTGTTCTTGGAAAAGTAATGCAGGAACTGTGTTCAGAGGATGATGCAGCCTGGGTGTTTAAAATACAATGCAGGTCTGCCTTTTGTGTGCCCTTAATCTGAAATCGGGTACTGCATCAGTGTACATTGGTTTAGTCTCATAAATAATTGTATGGACTTCATCTTGGGAATGCATTTTGTCTTAGAATCAGGGATTAAAATATCCTCAGATAGCATGCACATAATCATGTTGCAAACCATGCAGAGCTTGCAGTTTCTTTCTTCTGACATAAATATTTCATCTGTGAAAAAGATGCAGTGAATACAAAGAAATGACAAAACAAGAACATATCAAGGAATATACACACAAGCAGGATTCTTAGTTCAATTTAAATTAACCCATGCATAAACTGGGAGAGTCTGAAGATGGCTGTGATCTCTATCCTGATTTTTACCTTACAATATACTGAAAAATGATCCATGATGCAACAAGATGGTTATTTTTGGCAACCTATATCAATTTCCTATTCACACAGCAACTGGTGGCAACTAAAAATAATCCTGTTTTAGTACCAGCTAAGAATCTGGTCACATTTGGCACACGAACAACACGCACAAATAAAATTTAAGATCCCTTGTTCTGCTATTTCGTTCCAGCCCGCTCATCAAGCTTAGTTTGCTGCCATTTGAAAGCTATTGAAAAGCCATTAACTGGCAGGACTGCGAGAGCCGCAGTGCAGCAGCACACCTCAGTGCTGGGAGAATGTGGCTGCAAGTGCACACCAATTAAATCTTTCTATTCCTGGGGATGTGGGATTAGGAGCGGTGTCAATCAATTGTGCTACAACAGCACGTGCAGTAGTCATGGTTCAAGACGCACAGAGGTTTATCATAACTCCAGCGGTCGGGTGAGGATGACTTGGGAGCCTCCGCAAGATCCTGGAACAGAAACTACATTAAATAATGCATTCTGAGGTACACTGGATACCTGAGGAAGGGCTCTAAATAATGCATTTTCTGGGCATGACAGTTGTAGCAGAGGAGAATGCCGAAACCTGTAGCAAGACTACAGCCTGAGATGAAAGAATGTCTCATTACCATTTTATCAAATGCTGTAAGTAACAAAACGGTTATTTTGATTTTTAAACTGCCTTTTTATTTTCTGAGGAGTGTCTTTTTGATGCATATGCAAAAAGTGGAAGGCAGATGCTGCATGATGTCAACGTGGTAGCGGGGAAGGGGAGCTGCTACTTTGCATGTGAATATGCAGGCAGAGCACAGTGTTTCTTTTTCTCCTCTGTTCGGAGGCAACTTCATTGTGTGTGTGATAAAGCTCTCGTTCTGAAGTTCACACTGATCGGCTTTAAAAGTTTTGTTTAAATTAATAGCCGAAAAAAGAGAATATCCAAAGAGAAGAAACATGTCATTCTTGACATTATGTTAAAGATGCCTATAAGGACAACCTTGGACATGACTCTCACACTTTACGAGGCTAATGCAAATGAGAATAGCTTCATAATTATGAGCACAAATAATCATCTATATCAGTTATATCAGTATATCAGTTGCTTGTATCCCCTCCTTATGAGAATATTTAGCTATTTGGTGTGACAGACTTTAAAAAAAAAAAAAAGGGAACTTTTAACCTTGAATTTTGCAAGATGCCTCCTTGAAGACTGAAATCATGCTAAATCTATGCTAAATGTATTGATTCAATGCAGAGGACATTCCTAGCAGCTTTTTAAAATTTTTTTTTGTCCGTCTGTCAGGGCTGCTTGTCTTCCCAGCTGCACATTTTTTGAGGCTTTTGGGTTTGCCTTTTAAAGCATTCAAGGTCTGAGTGGAAATTACAGGTTTTACATCATATAAATGAATTATTGTCCAGCTGTTTGGTTTGAACAGCCAGTAGTAGTTTGTTAACCATGGGTATTTTTTACTGCAGGACTTGGAAAACTTCAGACTTCTACTGATTATGTCACTGTTTTTACATGGCAAACAACAGATTGCTGTAAAAGGTTTTCTCTCCAGCTTGTGGTCTCTGGTGACTTAAGTGTACAAAGGACATTTCTGAAACTATATTTAAAATACCATGTTGCAGCTAAGAAATGAGTAGCATGGTCCTTTGATGTTTTAATATGAAATTAAGGTGCCCTGGAAGTATTTCAGCAATTCAAGGAGAAATTATTTTTGAGGGTTTCCTTCTTGTCTGGATTCAGTGGGACTTCTGTATGGAACCACTTTTAATACTGGTGGGAGTCACAAGCCTAAATTCCCTGTTCATGCAGAGAAGCACAGATTAGTTTTACTGCACAGTTTTAAAGGCACATTTTAAGAATAAGTCTTTGAGCTTGTCATAAGATTTGACAAATGCAAATGAGGAATTTGCAGTATAATAACTCTCTTGAAGATGTCAGAAAAGTATTGTTCGGTCTTTATTCACATTGGAATTAATTTCTTAAAGTGAAACTTCCAAATGTATATGGTCATGTGTGTGTTCAAGAGCATGTTAAGTATGTCACTACAATAAATCTATAGATTCCTTATTTGGAAAGAAATTATGATGACTGTGAGGTTTTCTCATTAGAAGAAGGCAAAGGACAGCGACTTGGGATGTTCACTGCATTGGTTAGAGGACAGAGATGAAGGACTGAAACAGAGCAGAGTGGAAAGCAGAATATACAGCATCCATTTTGGCAGTAAATTTGTTTCCTCTTTTCCCAGTTTGCAATTTTTTTAATTAGTGATTTCTCACTACATCAGGGTATCTTACCGCATAGCACTTCTTCCAAATGGTGCTTTGGAAGACAATTGGTGGTGTCTGGAGCTTGCCACAAGGGCATGTTACTGCTTGTGCTTCCACCTCCACCTGTACTTAGTGAAGGAGAAACCTTTCCTCTGTCATCCTCCCCTGAGAGTTACCATTTGTCTTAACATGCAACATGTGTTGCTGATCTTTGTGTTTGGCAGGCAGCGGAGATCAAATATGGACTAGGGCTGCATGCAGGGTGGTAGAACCAGTGATGTCCTGATATCTGTTGAGAGCATCTGAACCTCACAGCAGTTGGGATGTGACTCGTCACACCCATTTGATTTTCAACCATTTCCCCAGTGATTTCTGTATCAGTGGGGTGGGTTGACTCTGGTTGGTGGTCAGGTACCCACCAAAGCCACTCTATCACCCCCTCCTCAACTAAACATGAGAGAGAAAATACAACAAAAGTCTCCTGGGTCAAGGTAAGGACAGGGAGATCGTTCATCAATAACCATCACGGGCAAAACAGACTCAATCTCCAGAGAATTAATTTGATTTACTATCAGTCATATGAGAGTCAGATAATAATGAGAAAGAAACCCTTTTTCCTGGGCTTGACTTCACTCCTGGTTTCTCTCCCTCCTCCTTGCTGTGGCACAGGAGGAGACGGGGAATGGGAGTTGTGGTCAGTTCATCACACATCTCTGATGCTCCATCCTCCTCAGGGGAAGACTCCTCACACTCTTCCCCTGCATCAGTGTCCCTCTCACAGCAGACAGTCCTACATGAACTTCTCCACCATGAGTCCTTCCCACAGGCTGCAGTTCTTCACCAACTGGTCCAGTCTGGGTCCCTCATGGGATCACAAGTCCTGCAAGCCTGGGCTTCACTCTCCATGGGTCCATAGGCCTTGCCAGGAGTTTGCTCCAGTGCAGGCTTCCCATACAGCCTCCTTCAGGTGTGTCCACCTGCTCCAGCATGGGGTCCTCCATGGGCTGCAGGGGAATCTCTACTCCAGCTCCTGGAACTCCTCCTCCTTCTTCACTGACCTTGGTGTCCTCAGAGTTTTTCACATCACTGCTTTCTCTGGCTGCAAAAGCTGCCGCTTGCTTTTCTTCTGTAGTTTTTTTCCTAAACTTAAGAAGCGCTGACACTGTCATTGGCGTTGGTCAGTGGCGGGCCCATCCTTGAGCTGGCTGTCATTGGCTATGTCGGACCTAGGAGAAGCTTCTATTCTAGCAGCTTCTCGCAGAAGCCACCCCTTAGGCGGCCTTGCTACCAAGGCCTTGCCATGCAAACCCAAATCAGAAGGAAAAGACATTGAACTCGAGGATGTATGTTTGCAGAACAATGTCTGTCTGCATTGGGGAGAGGGGAAGTTGTAAAAGATATACATTAATGGCACTGTAAAGCTTGTATTTGATGAACTGTAGTACCATGTGCCTGGCTTTTGCATGTGTTTGCACCTTGTTTTTTTAAAAAATCTCTGCAGAGATTAAGTGTGAAGATCTGAGCTGAGAAGGGCTGTAGCTATTCTCCTACAGCGTTACCACACTTTTACTAGTATTCTTTCTTTTTTTCAGTGCACTGCTCCCACTCGGAGGCTGTGAAAACTAGACATAGGGTCACCGTCATGTCATAAGATTTTTCAAGGTCCAACCTTGGGGATGTCTCTTGTCCACCCTCCTGCTGTAAGCAGGGGCAACTGTCTGTTCTCACCAGATTTTCTGGGACTGTGCCCAGTGATACTCTGGAATAAGACCTGCTGCAGCCATCATGTTGTCTTCCGCTGGCACCTGCATCATTTCAAACACGGGCTGTATGCAGCGTGTCTGCCTGTTTGAGCAGCTCATGCTGTCACTAGTAGTGCCCATCTCCATCTCCATCTCCTTTTTGCAGCCAAGTACTGTTGCTGCCGAGAGCTGGCCCTGTCTGTGCTTTTCCTTGGCAATCAGCTAGTGTAAGCTACTTAGAACAGTGGTACATAAGAGTGCCACATGTTATCTGCCAGCTGCGGGGTACCATTTTATCTCTATGATTTGTGTGACAGACTGTACAAATTAATGTAATTTTGCAAATTAGGCAGGACCTTGGCTATTATCTTCTCTCCCCTGTATATCCAGTTATGACATAAATATCATTTACATGATATGGCTGCGGTTTCCCACCTGTGATCTGGGCTTCCTCTGAGGGATCTGCAACGGTAACTAAGAAAAACAGTACTTTAGTGAGAAGGTGTAAATTCATTATTCAAGAGTCAGATTTCCACTGCAAATGCTGTACAGGTGCATAAATGCAAAAAGAATTAAAACCTTGCTAAGGAGTTATAATCACACTAGCTGAAAATCTGAGCCAAGTGTAATTATCCAAATATTAAGATCATCAAATCTGAACACCAGTGCCTACTTCCATTATTTCTGGATTATCTCTGGTTCCGATTCCTTTATCTCCTTTGTATGAATTATGAAACACAGAATTGTGCTGTATTACAGACCAATACTTACAGAGATCCAGGATGGAAATACTAATTAGATGTTTACTGGTTAATTAATTCAGGACTTGAAACAAGATACAAAAGGAATATAGTATTTCTCTTGAACATCTATCCCGTATTACCTTCAGCATCTTGAATACATGGCAAGGATTGTCCACTGAAGAAAATTAATTAGAGTAGAAGATGCATTGGGAGATTTGGCCTTTAAATTTTGCCTACTCCTCTTCAGATATCTTGTAGCCTGTACTGATTTATTCCTTCTTTTCACTGCCTCCTAATCATAGTATTTAAAGAAACCCAAACGTATACTACAGGGGTCTTTCCCTACATTAAAAAAAAATTAGTCTTGACTTTAGTCTGCAGTGCCAGAGACCTTAATCACATACTTTGTCTTGAAAGGCTGAAGCCAGCAGCAAAGTGCTTACAGATGATGTCTTGAGTATTTTTCACACTAATTCACAAAGTATTTGGTAACAAAATTACCATTGTATATGAATGAAGGAGTATATTCTGTGGATTATTGTTATGATTTCCATTTTATTTAATTTTACCCCATATTTCCTTATCTTTCAATACATTTTGATCCATTTTCTGTTTCAATAAAGTTATTAACCACTAGAACTCTCAACATAGTTGGATGAAAATTTCACCATGGTGTTGCCTGTCCCTTTCCACCAGGGTTATGGGACAGACTGAATCAGCACATTCCAGAATGCTCCAGAAGAAAGAGGTGTATCATCCCAAACTTCCTTTCTAGCACTTTAAATTCAGAGTGCGTGTTTTTGCAATTCATCCATTCTCACATCACCCAGAGTCTTCTAATGCTCCAGACATACAGCAATAGCTCTACCAGAAGCTTATGCAGCTTGGAATGGAGTGGGAAAAGATGCGGTGTGATACATTTGGTTTAGTTTACAGGGGACTTGAGCTTAATTCTCCCATGGATGAAGAGGCAATACTGAGAGTGAAACACATGATACATTCGTGTCAGCTTTCTTACTGTGAGACCACAGCCTGTGAAACCTTCATCAGTGTTTCCATAGAGTGAGTTTCAGTCACTTAGACTGATTAAGAAGAGGAGCCTGGAAAAAAAAAGCAAACAACTTGGAGGCAGGAGTCATCTTCCCTGGGAATCCAGAAAGAGCGAGAGGAGCCGCTCTCTGTGTGTTAAGCCTCTGCTGAGGACTCTTTAGGTCCTGTGAAGCAGATCTGGAGGAATAAAGAGGTTGGAATGGTGGACTTGGCAGTGCTGATTAATAGTTTGGCTTGAACTTGAGGGTCTTTTCCAACCAAAATGATTCTGTGATTCTGTGATGAAAGATATTTGAGAAGCTTATTGGGTAAAATACAGAAAATGAATGTTAATGCAATATACAGTATTTCTTATTTCACTGTGATAGACTCAGTCTGAGTCTGATGTATCAGTGATACACGATGCAGATGTTATTTTGGATTTTAGTATGATAATTCAAATGTCATGAAGGATATCTGAAAAATTAGGTGAGAATGCTTTTTAATTCTGTAGTCAAGAGCAATTTTTTTTTATCTCACAAGCCTCAGTACAAGTAGATCCACAGATGGAACATTTTTACTTCTGTTAAACTCTCTGTTTCTCTTGTAATCAAGGAATAGGTGCAGGGCAGCAGGAAAAAGAGGAAATTATGTGTGGCCTATGAATGCTAGTGCTTCTGTACCAGCTTAGGATACTGGATTTCTTTATTTATTTTTATTCTCCAGTTTCTGGGTTCTTGTGAGAATGATGGGTATTTTTTTATGAATTTGAATTAATTTTCTAATTTGCCTAATTATAAAAAGATTAGAAATCATGACAGTGGATGCCATGAAATAGGTTAAAAAAACCCTTCAATTTAGTATTCGTATTTAGATATAGTATATATAGGTATAGTGATATTTAGAAAAAATATCCTTTTATCTGGCAGTAACCCAATTAGCTTTGCACTTTTGTAATATTGTTATCTAATAATATTTCAAATATGTCCCAAGTAAACAAAATTTTCCTAACAGTAACATCTGTTTAGAATACCATTTGGAAATTATATTAAGATGAAAGTTTATATTAAATAGGTACTTGGAAGTATAAATTTTGAAAGAACAGCAAAAGGAGCAATATTAACGTGGATAATTGAAGACTACAAGATTTACAACTTCGTATTCAACTAAAAATAGGTTCTATTTATAAGATATTTCATGGAAATTACAGTCATCCCAAAAATAATTTTTATGTCATCATTTTGTTTCCCACTGATCAATCTGTCATGAGAGAGAAGCATCAGCATTTTCAGTGGAAAACTTTATGGTGAACTTTTAAGGATATTATAAAGAAATCTTTTGTGGTTTTGGTATTTGGAATGCTTTTTTTCTTCTAATATAGTGATTCTCCAATAGCAAAGAAATCTAGCCACCTTGAAAATGAGGTGAAAAAAGATTGCACAGGTCGAAGTACCATATTTTCTCACCATATTGGCACAGAATGCATGAAGCTTCTGAATTCTGATACTAAACTTTTCAGAAGATTGCTGAAGGACGGGGAGTATTTAACACTGCAAAGTGCAAGGTCTTGCACCTGGGCTGGTGGAATCCCAGACATACATACAGGCTGGGAGAAGAGCTTCTTGAGACCAGCCCTGCTGAGAAGGACCTGGGGGTCCTGGTGGATGAGAAACTGAACACGAGCCAGCAGTGTGCTCTTGCAGCTAAGAAGGCATCCTGGGTTCCATCAGAAGAGTGGTGGCCAGCAGGGACAGGGAGGTGATTGTTCTTCTCTACTCTGCCCTCATGAGGCCCCAAGTGGAGAACTGCGGCCAGATCTGGGCCCCCAATTCAAGAAAGATGTGGAGCTGTTGGAGAGGATTCAGAGGAGGTCCCAAAGATGGTCAGGGGCACATCCCCTATGAGGACAGGCTGAGGGAGCTGGGCTTGTTCAGCCTGGAGAAGAGAAGGCTGCAGGGGGACCTCATTGCAGCCTTCCAGTACTTAAAGGGATCGTATAGAAAGGAGGGGAATTGGATTTTTACAGGGGTAGATAGTGGTAGGACAAGGGGGAATGGATTCAAGCTAGAGGGGGGAAAGTTTAGATCAGCAGGAAGTTCTTCACAGAAAAAGTGGTCAGTGGCTAGTAAAATTTTTAGTTGAAGTAATTCCCTTTTGTTCTCAAACACATGGAAATCAGTTAAGCCAATAGAAATTTAGTTTGATTTCGAACAAATTCAGAGTTGTCCTAATGCAATTTTTAAAATAAATCATACAGGAGCACCACCACTTGCTTTAAAAGTAATGTTTGACTGCTTATTAAAAGGTGTATTTTCCATTTGTTTGCTTTCAAGTAGCTGCTGTCCAGGCAAACGATGGCAAAATAAGACCTGCTCAAAGAAATTGTCAAGATTTTGACTACAGCTAACACTAATGCAAGTGGGAACACTGAAGTTGTACTCCTTGCCAGTACCATTCTACACTGAAAGACAATTGTCCCAGACAAGTTCCCACCACCTTTAAGGTGATACAAAGAGCTGGGATATAGTCAGTTTTAGTCTCTTTTTGGCTAGTAAGAATGGGAACTGGCAAGGAGGGGGAGCAAGAGGGCACAGCACAGAAGTAGAAGAGCATTTGGTCATTTATTTCTAGGTTTTTACTCAGCTAGAAGACAGATGTTCCTGTAGATCTTCCACTTGGAAGTGTGCTTTTTTTTTTTTTTTTAATTCTCCTATATTTCATACTTGATTTTAAAATAGAAAATGTTATTTTGGGGAAGAAGGAAAACGTGGACTCTGGTATCTTTGGACGTAAATCCTATTACGAATGTCACTCTATGCAGTATAACTTTTCCGAAAAGATGGAAGAGATATTCAGGTCAGGTAGACAGGCAATAGATCTGGGCCATACCACCTCAGGCTGGTGGAGTCCTGCTGTGGTCTCATTCGGAGCAAATCCTGTTATGAAGTATGACATATAAAATATATATGGGACCTTGTAAAGTCATCTGCAGAAAATGGAGTGATTTATTAAGGTCATACTTTGAAAGCTTAATCGATGGCTTTCAAATGTGATCCTTTTGTTATGGAAGGAATCAAAGCTTTCTCCTGTAGAAGCTTTGTAAATGTTGACATCTCAGCTGAGGAGAAAGGAGGAGCAAGGCAGGCATGTAGAATTTCCCCCTTTTCAGTCTTTGCAGAAGGAATAGTATTGTCTTTAGGTAGCTTATTGCAGGAGGCTTTAAGAAAATATGTGGAAACAATGTATCCCTTACTCAGCACTCAGTTTATGTGAAACTGGATAAATTTCAGCTCTCAGATGCTTCGCTTTGGGCATAATGAATTTGATTGTTTGATTTGAAAGCTGTAGAGGGACTTTTTACAAGGGCATGTAGTGACAGGACAAGGGGTGAAGAATGGCTTTAAACTGGAAGAGGGCAGATTTGGATTAGATATTAGGAAGAAATTCTTCCCCGTGAGGACGGTGAGGCCCTGACACAGGCTGCCCAGAGAAGCTGTGGCTGCCTCCTCCCTGGCAGTGTTCAAGGCCAGGTCGGATGGGGCTTTAGGCAGCCTGGGCTAGTGGAGGATGTCCCTGCCCATGGCAAAGCAGAACTATATGGGCTTTGGGTTTCCATACAACCCAAACCAGTCTGTGGTTCTGTGATGTTTTTAGCTGCTGTACTAATAATGTTAACTACAGAAGTGGTATGTGTAAATCATGTAGACAGTTGTGAAAATTAAAGCTCCTAAAGCAATCTAAATGACATACTCAATTCCTCCTAATCAACAATGAATGTATAGATTTATTGTGTCATCGAGAGACATTTTTTCTGTCTGGTTAGCAGTAATGTCGGATTTGCAATAATAATTTCTGTTTGATTTCTACTTCAGTTTCATCAGTAGCTTTTTTTATGTTTGTCCAGTCATTTCCTCAGTTGAAGGCGCTTGATGTTTCACATAGCCTAGGTGGACTCCTAGTGATTCTCAGCACTTTTTTTTCTTACATGTGCCCACAGAGCTGTGCTGTAGTAACAGCTTCTCACAGATACCTTACTAGATGGCTGATGTAGGAGGTGACCTTAAGACTATTGTAAGCTCTTTTGTCAGGATGGCCAGGACAGCTGTTTGTTCCAAATGCCCTTGTTTTGTTATGCTATATAACCTTTCTTTATCCCTGTCACCCTTCAAATTTCTGTTAACTTGTCTCCACTTAGTCACTACTTAGCTAAGATATACATAGTTAATTCTTTTCATCTTTCCTCATAAATCAGTCCCTCTGGCCCCAGAACCGATTGCAATGGTTTCTTTTGAATTGTTCCAATTTGACTATCCAGAATTGACTGAAATATTCCAGATAAGTTGCTTTTCCACAGAAAGGAGGAGTGCCTGTTTCCAATCTTTCTGCTATTTGAAAGCGGAGTTGGCAGTCCCTTGATGTATGCTGAACAGTGACCGAAGGCCTACATATTAGCTCTGCTGCAGAATTTCTGTTAGCTCCACTGTACTATAAACTGGTTTTCCATCTGCTTTCACTTTACAGTAATCTCTGTAAATGATTAGATTGCATGTAGAACCACAGTCCACTTGGCACAGGATTTCCTTTCCTGTGTGCTTGCCAGACCTTATGGTTAGGTCTGTGAAGTACTCTTTCCCTTTTGGCTTTTGACTCTCTGTGATGTATGATATCGAATATCCTCTTTGTCTTTATCCACATATACCTTTTTCTTTTCTTTTTTTTTCTTTTTACTAAAATTTCTGTATGCATTTTGATTTATATGGTTCTCTCCTGCTTTTTCTATAATTCCCATATGCTGTATGCCTCTTGATCCCTGGCATATTTGCAGCCTAAATGGTGATATCTGAGAATGCCCATGATGAAAGTACTGCCCCAGGTTTTGAAACAATCTGATTTTCTGTTTCTTTGTTCAGACATTAATTTACAGTACAGCAGTTGGTTGTTTCTGTTGCTCTTCACCGTTTTCAGTGCCTTTGAGGTATAGAAACTGCAGGTTTTGTCTTCCTCTCACTGTTCACCTATGTGTTAATTCACCCTTCAGAGATGCAGCTTTACAACTAACAGCAACAGTCATAGTGTTTTTCATCACTCGTTGTGATCCGAGTGTCCTTGGTTTGCATAATAAGTCCTTTATATTATGTTGTGGTGGCAGGAAGTATTTTCCAGTGCATCTGTTCCCAGATGTACATCCTCCTCTCTTCTCTGTCCTGTATCTGGGAGTGTGGACTAGAACTGGATGTTTTATTACATCTCCATTTCCTGCACTGTAAGGAAACAGCTCTTATCTTCACAGCTTATTTGCAACTTCGTAAGTTTTGTATTGCAGTTAAATACAGACTGCCTGGTCTGTGCAAGGACTAACAGGAGGTATTTTTTTTTCCGGATGATTCCTCATCTCTTTCTTCTTATAGTTTATTGTCATTTGGCAAGCCCAGATCATCTCTGCAGTTGTGCCTTCTGATTTGAAGTTTCTTGAGTTTTGCTTGCTGTTGGTGTGATTTATAGCAATTTGGATTATTAAAATACGAAATTGGGCATTGGAATAGGTTGCCCAGGAAGGTGTTTGAGTCATCATCCCTGGATGTATTTAAAAGGCAGGTAGATGAGGTGCTTAGGGATATGGTTTAGTAGAGGACAGGAGCAGTTGGACTTGATGATCACAAAGGTCTTTTCCAACCTTGTGATACTGTGATTCTGTGAAATTTCAGTTTACTGCAAGTAAATTCCTTGTTACTTGCATAAAGGAAGGAGAGCATCAGGAGAGGTTGGGTATTATGAGAAATTGTCTTCACTGAAAGTCATCAGGCATTGGAACAAGCTGTTCAGAGAGGTGGTGCAGTCACCATCCCTCAAAAAATTCTGGATCCCCATCACCATAAAAAAAAAATGTAAATGTGGCACTTTGGGACTTGGTTTAGTAGAAATGGTGTTGGGTTGATGGTTGGACTTGATGATCTTAGAGGTCTTTTTTAACCTTAATTATTCTAATTCCATGAAATGCATTGAGATGCAGAATTGCCCTTTGCACCAATTACTTAGTTGCAAGCAGAGAGATACGGTGGCTAGACAACATTCACAGTAAAAGCTCCAAAGGGCCTGCCTACACTTCATGGAAAATAGGGAAGGGCATTGGACTTCTGATGGTCTACAGAACTGTCAGTTAGCTCACTGAACTGTTTATACCTGGCCCTCTGTGTGACAAAGGCTATAATGGTACCTTGAGACCTCTCCCAATAAACAGGATGGATGATACTCCTCAGATGATGAGCTCTATGTCCTTTCCAGTCTTCCACCTATTTCAAAAGGCTTTGTAACCTCAAATACTGTTCCCTGTCTACACAGTCTCCTACTATGTACTAGAACATATACAAACACCTTTGCTTTTATGTTGTAAAATTCCTTTCTGCTATGTTGCAGTGCAGTCTCCACTTTAGACACTATGAAATTTATAAGCCACAAGAACAGATAATTACATCTTACAGCACAACATGCACAGCATGATAATCACAGGAGTATCAGGACTATGTGCTGTGCTGTGTAGATTTTTCATTTGTTCTGCATGAACCTTCACCATGCGAACATGAGATAGTACATAATACTTAATTTGTGAGCCAGAGATTGCTTCCTGCCCTTCTTTTATGTATTAGAACAGAGGTATCCAAATCCAACTTTCCTTTTTCTTTTTGGAAAGGGAATACTGGATCCCAGGTTTCACGGAGCAGTCTCTCAAAAGCTTTCTTAAAGTCCAGAAGTAGGTAGTGTTTTAGCCTGTTATCCAGGCAGTCATTATTTCGGAGGTACCACAATACAGCTCTGAATTTAGCTTGAGGACTGACTTTCATCTCCTAAAAGCTCAATTATCTTGAATATTATATTAAAATATTATACCTTGATGTATTTTACTCATATCTGAGAGCATGCAGTCTTTTCAGTTGAAACTCCAGTGCAGCCAACGGAGTTTTAGTCTGTTTTACAAGACATTTTCTTGTCTTCAGGGGAACGTATTTGACATATGCTACAACTTTGTCTCATCCTCTTAAGCAAGTATGGCAGGATGACAGCAGTAGAGAGGATAAAGAGGCAGCAGCTTTACCAAAAGAAACAGTATGAGCTTGAGGAGATCATGCCTGTTTGTTTTCATGTAGTTTCATGTAGTTTCTGGATGTGATTAGCTGAGGACTACTGCTCTGGGACATACACAGTTCCTCTCAGACCATTCAGATCTGTGAGTTCCCTGTGCCTCAAGACAGGCAAAAGAGAGTAATAATGATATTTGTATCCTAAAAAAATAAAATAAAAAATGTGAAGAACCTTTTATATATGTGTTTGAAACCTACATTTTATTACATGTAAGGCCAATGCATGGGCAGGCAGTTTGGCTATGTTTATTGAACGGGCTGGCACACAGTTAATGACTTTCACCTAGAACATAAAATATCCGTATGTTACAGACTGGTACATGACATACATCACAAATGACAATGCAGAGCACTCTGCTAGATTTGATTCCTTATTATTCAGGCTCAATTTTGTCACTACAAAGGCAAGATCCCAAACTGGTTGATTCTTTGATTTAAATATAACATATTTTTAGAGAATGCCGCTGAATTCCCTGAATTGCTGATAGATAGGCAATAGAGTATATTAGAAAGCCTGTAGAGTTGATTAATAGTGTCTGATAAGTAACTTTTCCTTGGTATCAAGCTAGAAATTGATTGCAGTTCCTGCTTACCAGTCCAGTCACATCAAAAGGCTCTTGAAGAGCAGCACACAGGAGCAGGGTTTTACAAGGGGATGGTGGCTTGAATGCGCTCAGGATGGCTCTTCAGCAAAGACAGAGTTGAGTGCTAAGCAGAAAATGAGGAAAGCTTTGTGTATCGTGTCATTTAAGAGCCCCTAAGTTTGTAATTACGCCCAAAAGAAGCTCTGTGGAGCCAAGAGCAGAAGCCTGTCAGCTCCATTACTGTGGTGTAATTTGTTCTCAGAAGACTTGGCATTAATTGAATTCTTTACATTCTTTGCAAGGTAAATAGTTTACATTTTTACTGCTCCCTCATGATTATCTGATTGTGGGTTGGGGAGGGCAGCCAAGAAAAGAGAAAATGAATAAGCCCATCACTACACTGAGCAGAGTGCCGCTGACCTGATGAAAACACTTTAGCTGTTAAAATCAGGCTGAGTGGTTACGAGTGCCACGCTTCAGTCACAGCTTAATAAATGTAATGGAAAGGCTGTTGAGATGGTAATTTTCCTTATGCTGAACAAAGGATTTTCAAATCCAAGTATTTCGATGCTGACCTTAACATTGTAATTTGAGATGGATTTAAACTAATCTAGCCCCTTCTGTGGGTAGGAAGTATTTCTTTTTGAAACTGGAAGGTCTGTAGGAGATAAATAATAACTTCTAATTCTGAAGAGGGCAACTCTAAAAAAATGCATTTATCTGTGGTCCTGACACCATCACTTCAGTTAGGCTCTTTTATTAGTATCACTGATTTCATACAGAATTCAGTTCAGCTGCACAAATACTGATAAATTATTATTTCTAATATAATAAATGTAAATGATATGCATTGTTGGTAGCAGAAAATCATCATGTGTCATAAAGTCATTATGTGTAACAGCAAAGCACATTACTGAAAGGGTTAGTGCTCTAGTTTTTGTTCTGAATTCTGTTATCAAACGTGGGATGCAAATGAATGCAGCTTTCTGAACTGGATGAAGCTGCACTGATTCACACCACCCATGTGTCTGGGTCTGGAACTGCCAAAGCACTTGCTGCTTGCTGCATGCTTTCCACACATATCTTTATTAGTATTGTGAGTATGTCTAGCCAGCTAACTTTAAAAGCGTCATCTTACAGTACAGTATTTATAACAACTTGGCCTCTTTTTCTTTTTTGGTTATTTAGTGAGTGCTAATCTATTTAACATTTCACTGAAATTGTTGAAATTTTGTTGATGTTTGAAATTTCATCTTTCTGAAATTCAGGGCAATTTCAGGTATCTAAACTAGAATGTAAGTTTTTGATTGTGTGTATGAGGAGGGACTGATATCTTTACCAAGAACAGACCAAGATTGAACCTGAAGTGTCTGAGGACCCCAGTTGTACACAGTGTATCTTTCAGAGGGGTTTGGGGTGTTTTTTCCCTTTTTCCTTTAATAAGATCAAGATGCTTACAGAATATTGTTTAGGTAGCAGTCCCAAGTCTCAGAATCTCACATTACTGTTTTCCAGGTGATTTAAGACTCTTTTCATTTTGTTTCTATGCTGTAACGACCATAGTCTTTTAAACACCCAGAAGCTTAATTATTAATTGTTTGAAATATAATCCAAATCAACATGAATGTTTACATAAATACATGTAAGCATGCGCCTTAGTATTTGCAGATTTGTAGTTTGAAACATTATGGACCATAATTCTGTGCCACTTTATTTGAGATGCTGTTGCATTAAGCAATGTCAACAATTTGCTTGTGTGTGTGCCTTTAATGGAGAGACAAGTTTTATAACTTGCCATACTTTGCAAAACACGCTATTCCTTGGGTGTAGTACCCCCCTCTCTGAACACAACAGCAAATATTTATATCACATGAAAAGTCAAAATACAATAATGTATGAGCACAGTGGCAAACTTTCTTGTAGTGCCTGTGTGAACATGTGTGTAGGCATTCAGCCTCACATTCTGGAAATGCTTCCTGACATGTGATCCAGATTAGGTAGGAACATAATCACCCCCATGCAATGTGAGATAGCTTCTGAAGTGTGGTTTTTTAGGATGACTAGACTCCCAATTTAAATACCAGAGCAAGTGACTAAAGTTAAGTGACATAAAGCCATAAGAAACAAATACAAAGGAAAGATGCATCAGCATGATTTCTGAAAAGAGGTGTGGCAAAAATGTTCCTACTTGCCATAAAGTTACTTGGGCTCAAGTCACCTGCAGGAGATGGAAAAAATTGCCTATATCAATCCCATTCTACCTCTGTTTATGCCCCATAACCCTTCCCAAGATCCTCATGTTGTTCAGCAGCTGATGCTTGTAGCACCAAAAAATACTCCTTCTCTCAACTTCACAAGGAGAACCAGTGATAATTCAAAGCAAATGATTCCTTTTTACATGGAAACCTCTTGTTCGTACAGGCAGGATCAATCTTGTAATTTGTGTTGTGCTGCAACTGGCACTCTGTCCAATTGTGAGTAAATTGCTACAATTTTGTGAACAGGTTGTTTCATAGCTATGATTCTTCCCTTTCTAGTGGTTCAGGGTGGAGCCCAGTCAGTGAAGCAGCTCTGCGCTAGCAAGCATCCTTGAAACAACTTTTTCGTTTCCTGTTACAGTGATAGTGACTTCCTTTGTCCTGTGCCAGTTAGTAAGCAAGGTGATACAATAAAAGGATCTCTGGTTTTGATATTTCAGTGTTTCATAAAGGTTTTTATATTGTGTGTTTATACAGGAGATACAGACCGTAAAACCACATATATTATATACTGACAGTTATGTTTATTCTTGTCATTTCAGTCCAGGGAATTCCATTAGCTAAATAATACTCCAGTAAGCTATTTCATTGTTCTGATGGAGGCACTGCTAATGAGATATCCAGTGCAATATGCCATGACAGTCAGGGTGACCTTACCGAATCGCTATACATAACTGTAATTTGTCACATACCGAGGCAAGAACCACGTGAAACAATCTTCAAATGCGATGTCTTATGTAATGAAGTATAAACTCTTACACAAATTGATTCAGAAGGCAACTTTTCTCCCTACCCACTAACCTTTCCTCACGTTCCCACTGAGGTGGTTTGACCCTGTCTGGAAGCCGGACTCTCACCAAAGCCGCTCTATCACTCCCCTCTTAGCTGGACAGGGGAGAAAATACATGTTGAAAGGCTTTGCAGTCGAGATAAGGAAAGGGAGAGATCATTCTGCAATCAGTGTCATGGGCAAAACAGACTCAACACAGAAGAAAGGCAGGAAAACTCTCTAATTTATTACACTACACTACACACACAGAGAAACCAGAGTAGGGTAATGAGAAGTACAGACAGCTCTTAAAACATGCCCGCCTGCCCATCACTTCTTTGCAGTCTTCACACTGTTCATGTTTCTCCTCCCAAGCATGGCACGGGGGAAAGGGGGGGAAATAGGGAATGGAGGCTTCAGTCTTCAGGCAGTTCCTTATGAGTTGTTCTCCTTCTTGAGTGGGGGACATTTCTCACACGCTTTCCCTGTGCCAATGTGGGGTCCCACCCATGGGGAGACAGTCCTCCATGGGGGCCTCAGCTCTTCACCAACTGCCCCAGTGTGGGTCACTTCTATAAACTCATACAATGTCTCTCAGTCCCAGACTGCTGGCCCCAGCCTGGTCCCA